>MU228247.1:404524-435289 GCA_018584345.1 Thuja plicata | reverse complement strand
TTCATGTTTATGGGTTAATGAAGTACCTAGCATAATGTCTACCTTATTAATACTAATCTCTTACCTAAATGTTTAGAGGAAAGTGGTACAAAGGATAATAGATATTTTTAAAATCAATATGATCTAAAGGCATCAGTTGATAAAAGGAATGATGATGTTAGACAATTAACTTATGTTTAATTAAAGAAACAAGTTAGGGAAATTTACCTTGGTGCATTAAAATTAATTTAGATCTTTTAAGCTCATAATTAAATGGATATCTTATGCATGTAAATAGTTTAGATAATGTTGCTTTAGTAGCGACATTAGGGAACCTGTGAGGACTTAAGTTGAATAAATCTTGCATTCAAGTTGTAGAAAAGTATTTTTTTATTTTAGAGATATGAATTACAATGATGAATATTATTCTAGTTAAATAAAAAAAAATATTTGCATCTTATAGATATTTTATGTCTTGTCCTCTTGGGTTGCCTAGCGAAGCGTTACAGGAGTAGATGTTTTATACTGAAGGATAACAGAAATGGTAAACTTGATGCTAAAGGAGAAGAAGGCATATTTTTTGGATATTATACTAAGAGTAAGGCATACAAATGTTTGAATTCTAGCACTAACAAAATTGTGGAAAGTGCAAATGCTAGAATTGATGAATATGCAAAAAGAAATGAAGCTGAAAGCATGATTGAGCCTAAAAGTTACAAATCATTCACCTATCCTGAAGAGGAGTATTCTAATGAAACTGAAAATGAAGTTGTCGAGCAATAGTCTGCACCTACCGAGACACAAAATGAAATTTCCAGGAAATAGGAGGTGACTGTCAAGCTATTTGTTGGAGATGCTAAGTCACATTTTCACCCTGAACTGAACTTGAATGATCAAACTGAAGCTGAAAAAGAGCCTACTTTGGAAAAATACTTAAGAAGGCACCATAAACCTGATAAAATCATAGGAGAAAAGGATTCATAGTTATGAAAAGAGGAAAATTAAGAGAAGACACCTGTTTGCTATGTGATTTTGAGCCTAAGATAGTAAAAGATGCTTTGGACAATGAAGACTGGATTCAATCCATTAATGAAGAGATAGACTAGATTGAAAAGAATAAGACATGGACACTAGTACCGAGACCTGATAACAAAAATGTAATTGGTACAAAGTGGGTATTCAGAAACAAGCTAAATGAACATGGAGAGGTGACAAGGAATAAAGAAAGACTAGTATGCAAAGGTTATGCACAAGAGGAAGGAATTGAATATGGAGAGACATTCGCCCCAATTGCAAGATTGGAGGGTGTGAGAACTCTACTTGCATATGCAGCCTACAAAGGATTTAAAGTCTATCAAATGGATGTGAATTCAACATTTCTAAATGGGATATTAGAAGAGGAAGTATATATTGAACAAGTTGATGGATTTGTTGACCCAAGTAAGAGGAACATGGTTTCCAGACTGCACCAGGAATTATATGGACTGAAACAAGCACCCAGAGCATTGTATGAAATATTGCATAATTATCTGATGAAGATTGGATTTGCAAGAGAAAATGACAATAACAATCTCTATTTGAAAATAGAGAAAGGTAAAGGAATTTTATTGGCTGAAATTTTTGTTGACGACATCATATTCAGTGGACAAGATATGATATGTAAAGCATTTTCAAAAGAGATGCAAACTGAATTTGAAATGTCTATGTTTGGTGAGATAAAATTATTTGTTGGATTACAAATACATCAAATGAAGAATGGTATCTATATTACTTAATCAAAATATATCAAGGAGATACTAAAAATTTTTGGTATGGAAGATTCAAAACCAATGAGTACACCCATGGATACTGGATAGAAGTTGACAAAGAATGATGATACAAAAGAGGTAAACCAAACACTGTATAGATCAATGATTGGTAACCTGCAATATGTTGTACATAGTAGACCTGATATTGCATTAGTAGTTGGAATTGTTGCTAGATTTTTTGCTAATCCAAAAGAGACACATATAATGGCAGTGAAAATAATTCTGAGATATTTGAAAGGTATAGAAGACTATGGCCTATATTACAAAAGGAATGAAAAGTTTGAACTCAAAGTCTATACTGATTCTGACTGGACTGGTAATGTTGGTGATAGAAAAAAGCACCACAGGAGGAGCATTTATTTTGGGGAAAAGATTAGTTTCCTAGACAAGAAAGAAACAGAATTGCACCTCACAATCTACAGCTAAAGCCGAGTATGTGGCAGCAATAGTTAATTGTTCAAACATTGTGTGGTTGAAGATACTACTGAAAAGTATAAAGGAGGAGATCACAGAACCATTTGTCATATATTATGATAACATGAGTGCCATTAATATTTCTAAAACTCCTATAATGCACTCTAAGATAAAACATATAGCTATCAAGTATCTTTACTTGAGGGAGCTAGTTCTGAAGAAGGAAGTGAGACTAGAATATGTGAACACTAAGGAATAGTTGGCAGACATATTTACAAAACCATTACCCAAGGATGCTCATGAGTATCTAAGAGGTAAATTGGGGGTGATTCCCCTAGTAGAGGCTAACTAGTGTTGAATGGTACTATTGCATCAAATGTTTTAATCAGAACACTTGACACATTGATGCACAGTAAGTCACATTTTTAGGATGCTGCCTAAAAACTATGAAGTAGAAGACAAGAACAGAAAAAGAAGATCAGTCATACACAAAGATGACAGGAAAAACATGATACAAATATTAGAACAGAAGAATCTACATAATGAAGATGTCGACATCTTTGGCATTGTTGTCAAAGAGGGAGATTATTACTAAAACAATAGATAAAAGGGAGATACACAACAAATATAAGAGAGATACTACTGAAAGATGGAGTTGAACAGTAACAAAAAACATTTCAGTGTGATTATAGACACAGAGGGAGTCAGAATGAAGCTAAAGACATTAATTAAGATTTGTTCATATTAGGAACACATGCACTTTTTGGATTGTATGGTAACTTTGGTTGGAAATTATTTTTTTACAGTTTAGTATTGCCATCAATGCTAAAGAGGGAGATTATTGGAAAGATTGCTACAATGTAGACAATTTTTATTTTGTCATTGATGTCAAACCTTAACTATTGAGACTATTGTTGCATGTTTGAGTACCTTATCTATTGATTGATGAAGATTTGAAAAGAATGGGATAATAAGAAGACCAAGGAAATGGTTGAGTTATGAGTATACACAAGGGTACTTGATCATTTGGCACTTTGGCAAAGTGATACGTTGTTTATCTATCACTAACAGTTCACTGGAAGGTCGATGCTGAGAAAAGCAAAGTTGATGCTGAGAAAAGAAAAAGGTGATGCTGAGAAAATAAAATATGATGTCGAGTGCCAGTGAAATGTCGAGGGAGACAGAGGAAGCCAAGCAATAGTATTTTGTTAATTGATGAGATTTGAGATCTATGGCTGACATAGTTGATTTTATTGGGATATGCATTGTTAATTAAGATTGGTCCACACTCATTTAATGCATAGGAAACTGTTATTAGCACATGGATTCAATGTTTAATTAATGACTGTATTGGAGAAGAAAATTAAATGTAATGATGGAAAGATCCATTGGATCTGACCTAACCTAAGATTTACGATCTTGATTAAGCTGAAAAATATTTATCTGACCTAGATGAAGAGGTATAATATAACCTATTGTGGTTATTGTTATTGTATCCAAGTAAGGAGAAGTGGAATGAGAATTATTGCATGGTTAATTTATTGATTGGTAAAGACCTAGCAGAGAAGGCTGAGCAGAGAAGTGAAGTGATTGCTTGATGGATTTCCAAGAAGATCTGAAGTTTGAGATGAAAATGGAGGCCACTCAGTGAATTAACATTAGAGATAAAATTGGATCTGGATTTGCAAAGTAAGTTGTATGTATCAGATCACACTTGCTAATTACTTTCTAACCATTGTATCAGTTCAAATGCTTTAACCAGGTTGACCTAACAGTCATTGTATAAATCCTTTGAACAAGGTGACATTCAGATTGGAATGTTCTAAGTCCTCTAACAAGGCCACTCCTGAAAGGGTGATTAAATTCTTTAACCAGGTCACATTTGATAGTGTTTTGTGTAACCTTTAACAGGGTAGGCTCCTAACAGAGCATCACTTCAGAAGAGTGAAATTTTGGTAGCATGTTACTAGTGGTTTTTCCCATATTGGGTTTCAACATTAAATCATCGTGTCAAAATGTGTGAATGTTATTATTGTGTTTTACTATTAAGTATCTGTAAGCTTATTTCATTAGTATAGTAAACTATAAAATTTAGTTGTATATTTCTTCCGAGTAGATATGAGTTGTTGAAGTTGGTTTAAAGTTTTATATGGTTACATCTAGACCTGAGGATAACTGATTCACCCCCCCCCTCTCAGTTATTCTAAATTCATCCTAACATAGCCTACCACCCACCTAAAATGGATATTGTAGGTGCTCCCAATGGTTACATGACAATTTTGAACTGACTTGACTGTTTAGGAGTTGGTTTTCAAAAAGTTGTTAAGTTTGCTCAAAAGTTGCTTGACAACTTTTGAGCAACTTTTACATTTTTTGCAATTTTTCAAATCTAGTGACCAAACTTGGTCATGATGTTATTTTTGTGATCCCTAGTGGATCCAAACATTAAAAACTCAAAAATAAACTATTCCTAGTGTTTTGGATCATTAATGACTCATAGTTAACAAAGGGCTCATATCATGCCAATATTAGATGTATGGCCTTACAAGGTGATCCAGAGATTAACCCAATGTCTAAACATTACTAAAAGCCTCTTAGGACCTTGAGAGAACCCCTAGGTTCCATAGGAACACTTGGTTCATTTAGGGTGGTCCTACACCATACTCCCCATGAGATTTGAACTCAAGTTCCTACTTGAGGATAGCTGATCAACAGTGGTTCCACGTTGTTGGATCTAGTTCTCTGTCATTTAGGTAGCATCTATTGGAGGGATTCCTTTCCATTTCACTAAGTACTACATGTACCTATTCTTTCTTGTCTGCTTCAATACTTTGGTTTCCAAAATGGTGTCTAGTTCCACTTACTTTCTTGGTGGAAGATCTGTCACATTAGTCTCCATCATCTTCGACTTGTGATCCCTACACATTAAAAATTTATACAACACAATTGTAAGGAGTGAGGTATGCAATATTAAAAATAGGATAAATTAGTAAATTGGGGGGCAAGGAAACCTCATATGCATTTTCACCCATCTTGGTGAGGATTGTGCAAGGACTGATTTTCTTAATGTGTAACTTTGAATATCTACCTTTAGGGAGTCTCTGCTTCCTTAGGTATGCCCATACCTTATCTCCAACTTTGAAGTGAATTTCTCTTCTCTTCTTGTCTACTTGTGCTTTGTATTTCATAGTTGACTGTTGTAGTGACTCTTTTACTTCTGTCTTCACTTTAGAGATTAGTTTGGCTAACTCCTCTCCTTGTGCACTCACTCTGAATCAGATGGTAACTCTACTAAATCCAATGGACCTTTAGGATGAAGTCCATACACTATTTGAAATGGTGTCTTTCCAGTGGACCTGTTCATGGATTCATTGAATGCAAATTTTTCCTGAGGTAGGATCATGTCCCAACTTTGTGTATACTATTTGGTTAGCCATCTCAAGATATTACCAAGTGATCTATTTAACAACTCCATTTTCCCATTTGTTTGAGGGTGGTATGTTGAACTATAAGTTAGGTTTGTGCCCAACTTCTTGAAGAGTGTCCTCCAAAAATGACCCTGAAACTTCACATCTCTTTCAGAAACTATTGTTTGTGGTAGGCCATGTATCCTAACCACTTCCTTAAATAATATGTGCTCTATATGGGAGGCATCATTTGTGCTCTTGGAAGGAACAAAGTGCATCATTTTACTAAATTTGTCCACTATTACAAAAACACTTTCATAACCCTGCTTTGTCCTTGGCAAACCCATAACAAAATCCATTGAAATTAATTCCCATGGCCTAGAGGGAATTTTTAGGGGTTGATACAATCCTTGGTTAGTGGATACACCCTTTTCTTGCTGGAAAATAGTACAAGATTCAATAAATTCATTGACTTCATTCCCCATCTTTGACCAAAAATAACTTCTTTTCACTAATTCAGTGGTCTTATCTATTCCAAAATGTCCTCCTAAGCCATCACAATGTTTTTATTTAATGATATTTGTTCTCATGGAACATTTAGGAATGCACAATTGGGATCCTTTAAACAAGAGTCCATTCTGAATCAGAAAATCAGAAAATTTAGTATGGTATTTACCAACCATTTTAGTGCATACCTCAAAAACTTCTCCAAATTATGGATCATCAACATATAGGTTCTTTAGGAAGTCAATCCCTACACTTTGAATTTGAACTTCCTCAACTAATCCAATCCTCCTGCTTAGGGCATCAACTACTTTGTTTTCCACTCTTTTTTGTGTTTAATAGTGAAGGTATATGCTTGCAGCTGCTCCATCCATTTGATGTGTTTGACCTCAAGCTTCTCCTGACTGTTTAGGAAACTTAAAGCATGGTTATTAGTATAAACAATGAATTCTTTAGGGAGTAAATAGTGTCTCCACTTTTTCAAGGCTTGCACCATTGCATAAAGCTCTAAATCATAAGTAGAATACCTCCTTTTGGCATCATTCAATTTTTCTAAGAAAAATGCTATAGCCTTACCTTCTTGGCTCAAGACTGCACCTATAGCCAAGTTGCTTGCATCCGTTTCAACTATAAATACCTTGTTGAAATTAGGTAGTAATAGGATTGGGTATTGTGCCACCCTATTCTTAAGATATTGAAATGTATCTGCTAATTCTTTAGTCCACTCAAATCTAGTCTTCTTTCCACCTTTTATTGTGTCCAACATAGGAGCACACACATGGCTAAAATTCTTTATAAATTTTCTATAAAAAGTTGCTAAACCATGAAATCTTCTAACATCACCTTGGTTCTTTGGTGGAGGCCAGTTGACTATTGCTGCAACCTTCTCTGGATCCATTTTGAGAGTGCCTTGGGAGATGAAAAATCCTAGGAAGATGAGTTCCTTCTTCATAAACATACATTTTTCCAAGTTAATCACTAACTTGTACTGATGGAGTCTCCTTAGAACTTTCTCAACATGATCAAGGTGTTCCTCCTTGCTATGACTATAAATTAGAATGTCATCCAAATAGATGACCACAAACTTGCCAATAAAATCAATAAAGACCTCATTCATGAGTCTCATGAGTGTACAAGAAGCATTAATCAAGACAAATGGCATAAAAATCCACTCAAACAAACCTTCAGTTGTCCTAATTATTGTCTTCCATTTATCTCCTGGCTTAATCCTGATTTGATGATAGCCTAAATTTTTAAATCAATCTTAGTAAAGTAACAAGAAAAGCCTAATTGGTCCAGAAGATCTTCCGTTCTTGGAATGGGGAACCTATATCTTTTTGTTATTTTGTTTAGGTCTCTTTTGTTAGTGTATAATCTCCACTTTCTATCCTTTTTAGGGGCTAAAACTGATGGGACAACACATGGAATGAGACTCTTTTGGACGAGTCCATTCTCTAATAGTTCATTTACTTGTCTTGCAATCTTTTCATGCTGCACTGGTGTCATCTTGTATAGGGCTTTGTTAGGAAAAGACGAGCCAGATATTAAGTCAATTTGGTGACTAATATCTCTCAAGGTAGGGAGGGTTGTGGGCAGGTCACTAGCAGTGACAACACTGTATTTTGTGAGTAACTTCTAAACTTCATTTGGTATAGGATCATCATTATCAGATCTTACATTATCCTTAGGCTTGGATATTAGAACATAAGCTTTAGCTTCAGGCTTTCTCAATACTTTTAGCATTTCTTTTTCCCCCATGGTTATGATAGTAGGTTCCCTCTCTATTTTAGTATTAGACAGAGGCTTCATAGTGAAAGTTTTTCCATCTTTAGTGATGGAGTAGGTGTTTTTCCTACAATGGTGTGTGGCATCTACATGATACTGCCAAGGCCTACCTAAAAGAATGTGGGAGGCATCCATCTCCACAACATCACAAAGAACTTTGTCTCTAAAGTCTTTTATTGAAAATTCTATCCATGCTTGTTCAGTCACTAAGGTTTGTTGACCCTTTGTTAGCCAAAGGACATGATAAGGAAAAGGATGAGGTTTCTTAGGGAGTTTTAAATTCTATACCATTTCACAAGATACTAGATTTTCCTTTGAGCCAAAAACTATAAGTAAACTGCATACCTTCCCATTGCATTTGATCTTTGTCCAGAAGAGATTCTTTCTTTGAGGAGGTTCTTGGCTTTGTGGAACTTGAAGGAAGACTTTTCTCATAATCAAACATGCTCCTTCCTCTAGTTCTAAGTCCCTTGCATTAGCATTGTCTTTTTTCTTATCCTCTTGAATGAGTTGAGCTCTTTTTTCACCTTGGTTATTGTTATTTCTCTTTTTAGGGCATCTTCCTGCATGGTGTCCCAATTGATTGTAGTAGTAACACCTTATTGGTTCATTTCCTCTTCTATTGTTTGTCCTTCCCCTATTGAAGGGTCTTCTCCCTCTATAGTTACCTTTGAAGTTTGTATCACTATTTTCTTTGTCTCCTTGGTCAGGGGTCCTACTGCTATTACCACTCTATTGCCCTGTATTCCAAGAGGTTCCTCTCCCTCTGAATTTCTTCCCACTATCATTACTCTTCCCTTTTCCAAACTCCTATTTTCTATTCAATTTTTCCTCTACCTTGAGTGCCATTTGATATTACTTGTTCACTGTGGTAGGGAAGTGTAGGCTAATTTCCTCTTGAATGGATACTTTGAGACCATTCGTATATCTTTCCAATTTCTCTTCCTCATCTTCTGCCACATGTTCCTTCATACACAATTCTAGGAACTCCTCAGTCTATAGGCCTACATCCATATCATTTTTTTAGGCTTTGCTTCCTCCTATGGAGTTGAACCCCATAGTCTTCAGGAACATAGGTCTCCTTGACCAATGCAAACATTTTGTTCCATGAAGAGATCATACTCTTCCCATTCTTCACCCTCTCTGTTTTGATGAAATTCCACCAAGTTAGGGTTGCTCCCTTCAACTTGGATCTTCTTGTTTTCACCCTTTGCTTCTTAGGGATGTCTTCACACTCAAAGAAAATTTTCAGAGCCTCTATCCAATCCAAGGCCAAATCTGCATTCATCTTCCCATTAAAATTTGGCAAGTCCAACTTCTCATCCATGGTTCTTCTCCCCATAGGTTTTAAGGCATCTATGAAAGGTCTCTAATTTGTAGGAATGTTCACATCCTGATCAGGTTTTTCATCCTCTAACTCACTTCCCTCTTCACCACTAGAAGTATCTCCTTTACCCCTCTCTACCTTGTTTTCCAAATCTTGGATTCTTCTTGTCAAGGCTGGATTTTCTGCGCTCTATTCTCTCACCATATTTTCTAGTTCAATATTTGTAACCCTTGAAGTGATATCTTCATCCTTAGGAGAAGACATAGCTCTGATACCACTTGATGCAAAGTGGGAAACTGGAAACCTCTAAGTGATCCAGATAGGGCAATGTACCCCAAAATTTCTTGATTTAGAGCCAAAGTGCTTCACACTTATAACAAGTGTGGGAAAAGGACTTGGTTAGGCTATCACAACCTCAACACCCAGAGGGAAACCTAATCACTAGGTTTTACCAATCCTACTACACCAACTACCAAGAGTGGCTTCAGGAGAACTTGACTCAAATTCTAAACAATACCCCCAAAATGACTTAAGGGACTAGGGGTGACCTATACTCATAGGTGGGGTCTATTTAGGTCTCTAACATTTAGTTCCAATGGTTCTTTCACTCAAATACAATCCATATGATAAGGTTGCTTCACAAACCCAAGACTATGCTTGTATCCTTTTTCAGAAGGAAAATTGACCTTAATTGAGATTATTACACATAACCCCCTTTACTGATTAGGGATTTAGGGACCATTTGTGGCCTAAGACCTTGGACTTAAACCCTAGAACATGGAAATGAGAAAGAGAAAAAATGATACACAAAATTGCTTTTCCAATTAGGGATAATTAGGCCTCCATTTACACTAGAGGTAGCTTTAGGATGCATCCAAATATCAAAAAAAATGATTAGATCATGTGAGTATGTATACAAGGGCCTCTTCCTCCGATTTAGAGCCTCTAATCAAATCCCAAGTGAGAGTTATGACTATTTTCCTAATTCTAGATGGATGCATATGTAAGGATATACACCTAGGGCATCACTTCAACTCCATCTCCCTGAATTTTAAAGAACCTATCTTGCAGAATCTTAAAGAGCATCATACAAAAAATCTTTCCACCAAGGGTCATTGAATTCCCATGGTGGAAAGTGGAAATACACTTAATTTTCTTAGAAACCCTGAATTAGGGCCTACAACCCAAGAAGTGAGTTTGTAAATTCAATAACTCCAAACCAAGATCTATCAACACATGAGACCAAAATAAAATGAAGGAAGATTCACAACAATAACCCTTGGTGTCATATTTTCATGTCCTTCTATCTGTACCCGACTGTACACAATGACTGTCTCTCAAGAATGCAAGAAAATGGTTATTTTTATTAATTTTCAAATGCCAAATTACATGATCAACCTACCACCTACCTGAAAGGGCTATTCTAGGCACTCCCAAAGGTTACATGACAAGTTTGAACCGACCTGACCATTTGGGAGTTGGTTTTCAAAAAGTTTTTAAGTTTGCTCAAAATTTGCTTGACAACTTTTGAGCAACTTTTACATTTTTTTGCAATTTTGCAAATCTAGTGACCAAACTTGGTCATGATGTTATTTTTGTGATCCCAAGTGGATCCAAACATTAAAAACTCAAAAATAAACTATTCCTAGGGTTTAGGATCATTAATGACTCATAGTTAACCAAGGGCTCATATCATGCCAATCTTGGAACTATGGTCTTACAAGGTGATCCAAATATTAACCCAATGTCTAAAAATTACTAAAGGCCTCTTAGGACCTTGAGAGAACCCCTAGGTTCCATAGGAACACTTGGTTCATTTACGGTGCTCCTGCACTATTTTCTCTACTGGTGCAGGAGCACCTTGAGGTCTCAGGGAAGATCTTTGCACATTTTGCCTTGTAGGTGGTTTTAGCCAACCACCAAGGTAATAATAACTAAGGATTAATTCCCAAGTTTGATTTGGTGTGTGATTAGAGGTAGGATTTTTTGAGTCATGTGTTTTGTGTGTTCAATTAGGCTCTAATACTTAAGTCCTAGAATAGTCAACATGGGTCAAAGTTTGACCAAGACTCCAAAATGGAGTGGAATTTATAATTTTGATGTTTTTAAGTGTTTTGGGATCCAAGGGATTTATTATGGATCGAGTTATGCAAGGTAGGATAGTTGAATGTCAAATGTGCAAAACGTTGTAAAAGTTGCTGATGACAACTTTGTAACTTTGCAAAGTTGTCATGACAACATTTCCTAAAATCTAGAAAATGGCTTTAATAGTGCTCAAATTCTAACCTAGGGGTCAAAACATGTGGGTATAAACTATTTAAGTCTATACAAACCCTAATTTAAGGGTTGGATGTGTTAGTGTATGAACAATGTTTTGGAAAGTAAAGATTTGGACTATGTTTTTGTAACAGAGCCTTCATCCAGACCTTTAATGGAATGAAGGGATTGATCTAATGCATTGACCATTGAATACTTGTTATGTAATTAATTTGTGTAGTTTTATTTTGGTTTTTTGGAACTTTTGTTAATCATTTTGTAAATTCTTTAAGTTTCACTGGTTCATTGTCTAGTTTAGAGCCAGTCATGTAAAAATGAGTTCCACTTGAGTTCCCATGGTTGAAATTAAATGGCCACTTGGAATCAAGTAGGGGAAAATGTAAGTATTGTAAATATGTATTTTAGAGTTTGTGTGTGTAGGGGAGTTAATTTTTCCATTAAGCCCTAGGTGAGTACAGTGGTATTCTGGCTAGGAGCTTGAATAGAACAGAAGCAAGAGAGCTTGCTAGATGGATTGGTTTGAGCCAATAAATGGTGGAAGAGTGTAGGGAAATATGTCCTTGATATTTTTATGCAAGGGTAAGATAAAAGGAGGCCATTAGAGAAACTAATGAAAGAAAAGAAACCTGACTAGACTGCATGCCCTAGAAACACTTAAAAATAGGGGTTTGCTAGAAGTCCTATGTATGGACAACTTGGGGACTTAAAAAATAGGAAATTCAAGAGCCTAGGTTGACCTCATAAAGAATCCATAGTTAGTTTAGTGGGTTAATAAGGATAATTTGGAGGAGATGAAAGATTTTAATTTCTAGGAGGCCTAACTGGGCTAAAAAGGCTATAAGGCCTAAAATCAAGAAAAAGGAAGAACTCGATGGAAAAACTTTGGAAGAATCCATAAAAGTGGATAAAAAATGGTTGAAAGTGAACAAGGAATAGTTAGGACACATTCTCCTATTTACAAGAATAAATTGGGATTAAAGTGGCTTGATTAAGCCTATGGGTGTATAGTTGAATTGGGTAGGATATGAAGAGAATTTGAAGTTGGTAGAGGGCTCTAAGAAACGTAGGGGACTATAGGAGTGTCCTCTAATTAGGGTAGAGATAGGTACCCTAGGAAAAAAAAAGATAAGGTCTTGAAAAGAGAAATAAATCTCTTAGGAGTTAGAGCTCCCCAATAAAGTGGTATCAGAGCCATTGAAAGGCTTGGGAAGTGGATAGTGTATGACAGAAGGAAGTAAACCCATTGGAGAAAGCACCATTGTGACCAATGTATAATTGGAAAGAGACTTGTTAGAGAAACAAGTCAATAATAGACTTCTAGAAGAAGATATGGAGGAGATGAGTAGAAGTTGGCAGAAATTGTAGAGACTACAAGTAAGATGAAGGAACAAATAGGAGAGGATAAATAAAAAGGAAAGAGTCATGTTGAAGAGGAGGCAGAACCAAAACCAGACCCTCCATTACATGAGGAACCTTTCCTCAAATCCATCAAGGCACTAATTGGAAAATAATTAGAAGGTATCCCTATATTATCTAGCCAAATGGATGCAGAATTGGTGATGGAATTGATTAAGGGTATGGAAAATAACTTTGAGTGTGATGGAATCACAGAGGCACGAAAAGTAAATATAGACAAATCAAGATTGAGAGGACAATAATTAACTTGGTGGAAGTTCTTGTAGGAGGAAAGAGAAAGAGAAGGGAAGAATCCAATAGCCAATTGGAAGGATATGGTGGCTAAGGTGAGGGAAAATTACCTACCAAAGGATTATGACATCCAACTACACAAAATAATATAGAATATCACACAGAAAGATCTAAATGTGGCATCCTACATTGAAGAATTTCAAAATATATGCCTTAGGTGTATGGTGAAAAAGGTAGAGAGAATTAAAGTGGATAGGTATCTCAATGGCATTAGGTAGAAAATTCAAGAAGAGTTAAGCCTCTTTACCTTAACTTCTATCCATGGTTTTTTTCAAATGGCCCTTAAGGTAGAAGAAAAACTCAAAAATAAGAAAGATTCAAACTCTAGGGGTAGAGGAAGATGTAGAGACTCCAGAGGAGGACCTAGAGGAGGTTCTAGAGGAGGTTCTAGTGGTAGAAGAAATGAGACCAGAGGCCAAGGAGACTCCAAGTCTTTTGAAAAAAACCCATGAGTAAAAAAATAGAGGAGGATATAGCAGAGGAAGAGGTTTTCACAGTGGTGGAAGAGGCAAATTGGGTGGTTTTGGAAGAAGCACACATTTTTCTTTAATGAAGTGTTATAATTGTGGCCAAATGGGTCACCCTTCTTATAGGTATCTGAACAAGACAACATATTCACAAAGTGAAAATAAAATTACATATGTGCAAGAAGAAGACATGACCAAATAGTCTGAGATAAGTATGGAGTCAAAGAAGGGAGAGAACCTCGTGCTTAGGAGGATTTTGAACAAAGAACCTACAAGGTATGAACAAAAACAAAGGAGGGCTCTTTTTAGGGTCAAGTGTAAGAATCTTATCAAGGTGTGTAGGGTCATAATAGGCTCAGGGTGTACTGATAATGTGATCTCAGAGGAAGCAATGCATAAGTAAAAATTGACTAAGATACCTCATGTTTGTTCTTACAAAGTAACTTGGTTGAATAAGGGGCAAACCATATTGGTCAATGAACATGTATGGGTTGATTTCACCATAGGCAAGTATCAAGAAAAGATACTTTGTGATGTGATACCAATGGATTCATGACATCTATTTCTAGGAAGGCCATGGCAATATGATAGGGAGGCAGTCCACCATGGCAAGGAGAATAAGTACTCATTAAAGAAAAATGGAGTAACTTATAAGATATAGTCTTTGATAGAGGAATATATAGTGGAGAAGATAGAATCCAATACTCTTCTAATGAGTGGGAAAGAATTCCTAAAATACATGAAGGAGGAAGAAGGAACTGGTTATGCAATCTTGGTGGTACCAAAGTAGGAGGAGATACCCAATCAAGTACCTATTCCTAGAGAAGTCAGACAATTGTTAGATTAGTTCCAAGACATCATATATTAAGGGAAACCAGCTACAATACCTCCAAAAAGAGAAATCAATCATCAGATTGATTTTGTGCCAAGGGCATCATTTCCAAACAAAGCTGCCTACAAGATGACACCTAAGAAGAAAAAAGAGATTGCAAGGAAAGTGAAAGAGATTTTGGACCAGGGTATGATAAGAAAGAGCATCAATCCATGTGATGTTCTAGTGGTATTGGCTCCTAAGAAGGGATGTAAGTGGAGAATGTGTACTGACTCTAGGGTAATAAATAGGATAACAAAAAGGTATAGATTTCCTATTCCTAGAATAGAAGACTTAATGGATTTCTTAGGGGGTGCTAAATACTTCTCAAAGATTGATATTAAAAGTGGATATTATCAGATTAGGATGAAAGATGGGGATGAATGGAAGTTAGATTTTAAAACTACAGAGGGATTATATGAGTGGTTAGTAATTCCATTTGGGCTTACAAATACACCTAGCACTTTTATGAGGGTCATGAAAGAAGTCCTAAAGGATTACATAGGGGTATTTGTGGTAGTATACCTAGATGATATCCTCAATTTTAGAAAAACAAAGGAAGAACACATGAAGCATGTAGAACTTGTGTTGAAGAGACTCCAAGAAGAGAAGCTCGCCATAAATCTTGAAAATAAAGTTTATGAAACAAGAACTAGTATATTTAGGATTTGTAGTATCCCAAGGTGACTTGAAGATGGATAAAAGAAAATTTGAAGCCATTTTGAGTTGGCCTACTCCTAATTCAGGGAATGAAGTGAGAAGATTGCATAGGTTGGCCCAATTCTATAGGAAGTTTGTGAGAAGATTCAGTGAAATTTGTGCACCTATTCTAGATACGATAAAGGGTGGAGTCAAGACAAAGTTCATATGGACCAAGGAAACCAATGAAGGGTTTGAAAGGTTGAAGAAGGAAGTGGCTAGCCAACCTATACTAGTTTTTCCAAGTTTTGATAAGTTATTCATTGTGGAATGTGTTGTGCTCTGCATCCCCATCCCTACATTTTGTGTGCAAAATGTTGGGTCCCCTTTTTTTCTTTCTACTTTTTGATCTTGCCTTGTCCTTTTGCCTATTTCTTTGTTTTCTTTCTCCAGGTTTTCTACCCTGTGGTGTTGCTTTTTCTTTTTTTTTTTTCCCTTGTGTCTCTGGGACCTAGTCCCAGAGTTGGTTGTTTCTTTTCTAGGAGCCGAACCCCAGACTCTGGGATTCTCTGCCACAATGTCTTCTTTTTGTAAGAAGGTATGGTCACACGAAATCCCCTGGCCTAAAGTCTAGAGGTCTACCTATTCTAGAGTTTGTAGAAGGAAAGGTACCTTTCTTTTCACCTTGGGTATAAATAGGAATCACCTATCATTTTCATAGTTACCATGATAAAACACTTAAGCGATTGCAGAGCGATTTGAGCGAGATTTAAGCGTGAATTATTCTAAGTGTTTTGGGCAATTACAAGTTGTTTTGGGTGTTGGTTGGTGATCTTTTGGAGGGAGAAGCTTTTTTAGAGCGTCCAAGGTGCCTTTCCTTCATCACCTTTCTTTAGGTTCCAGGTTGGTGTCTCCGTTTCCTCTTCCATTTTTCTACTTTTTTTTTTGTTGTTTTTGGTTTGCGTTTCTGCTGTCTTGTTTTTGTTTTTCCTCTATGTCCTCATCGTCTAGTTTGCCACCCATTGGTGGGTCAGCTATGCCAGAGGGTTGTTTTCCCTCTATGCAAGTGTAGGATAATGTAGATATTATATATTTTTTACATTTTTGGTGTTGTTTTGTTAGGGTAGCTGCTCTGCATTTTGTATATATGTGTATTTAGTGTATATTGTTGTATATCCTTCCATTTTTTGTGTATATACCCTTTGTCCCTACTGTAAATTAGGTGTATATTCTATGTATATTTTCCTGGTCTCGCATCGAGCTCGTCATGCTCTATCTACTTTTCATCCATGTTTGCGAGCTCGTTCCAGGAAGAATACCACCTGGTTGAAACTCGGCTCTCAGCTGGTTTCAACCAGGTGGTTTTCTCTCTCCTCAGTCATGTCAGCCTCTATGCTTCATTTATGTCCCATGTATGCATTCAAGATTTCCCATGTGGCCTACGCTTTTCACACATTTGAATAGTTGGCACCGCCATCACCATAACTCCCCATTTATTGCATAGCCACATGCCGTCCACGTGGGCTTGATGGCTCACTTTTCACTCAGAACTCCCAATGGCTAGTTTTTTGGACCCTGGGTTTTTTGTCTTCAACCCACATCTTACTTCTGTTAAGTATGTTGAAACCCCTAGGCCTAGATAAGGGTTAATTTTTTAAGTTTGCATTATATATATACTTTTCAGGATTTTGAAATGAAACTAACTTTTCAGGAAAAGAATGTGCCTTGGTGGTAAGATCTCTGGATCCCAAAACATTATTTATCTATGAATTCTAACGGTTGCCTTGCCTTGCAGGTTTTAAAAGAAACAAACTCTGACCATGTCTGAGGCTTCCACATCTTCACCACCTGGGAGTCCAGAGCTTCCCTCCATAGTGGTCACTAGGGCAGCCATCAGAGCCAAAATGGAGAGGGCCTTAGAAAAATTGCCTCTCAGCATGAAGTACCTGAGGGAAAAAACCATTATGGGATCAAATATTGAGTCCCAAGTTCAATTAATTACCGACACCAGGATCAGAATGTGGGCTGAGATGCAAGCCCTATTCAAATCAATGTTCATTAAGTGACAGTTCGGGGATTCGCTGGTGATCAACGTCGGGGATTCTGAGATTTTGAAGGCCGCTTGTTTCCCATGCTTGGTGCAAGCCCTGGAGCTCATTCTCACACTTGCATCATATTACAACTCTTCTATCTGGGCCATCATGCTCGTAGCCCTAGTCCCAACCAGATATCCCACCCCCTTGGTGTCTCTCGATGCCACTACTTTTTGGGTAGGTTTGGGGATTCCTCAGTTTGACAACCCAACTATCATTACCAAAGCTGATGCCTTAGCACAATTTCAATAGCTGGAAGTCACAGCCTGGCAATACATGAACAACCATTGGCTCAAGAGTCTGAAGAGGGACCCCAAGAAAATGAAACTAGAGATCCCCCGATCTGAATTTAAAGAAAGTATCCAGATGGGGATGATAGCACTATGCTGGATCTTTGGGAAACCCCATGCCTAGGAATTCATAGGGTGGATGTACTACTTTTTTCTTGGCATCACCACTGGCGGGGAATACTTTGACTGGGCCACCATTAAATTCAACCATGTAGATTCTTAGTTCCTTTAGGTGGTCCAAAAGTGGAAGTTTTATATGACCTCTTATGTTCTCTGGGCCCTAGTGCAACAACAACCCATCACCAACAGGATACTCACATTGGGTGTACTTGGGATTGGCCCAGGTTAGAAGGCTCCCTGGGATTATTTCCCACAAATTCAATGGGAGGCTAGTTTCCCCAGTTTCTTCCAGGTGAACGATTCCTTTTTCTACTACAACTTGCTCACACCTACCCGGGATGCAGGGTACCGCCTCTCCAAGGAGGTGATGGATCTAGTCAGAAGTTATGGCCATTATTACATCCAATTCCAGTAGCATACCTACATAAGGATAACCGGCTTCTTCAGGAAGCCTTACTTGTTACCCAAACATTGTGGGAACAAGATAATTCTCTTAGAATATTGCAGGAAAATATTGGAGTTGCACGCCTTGTACGCTTTGAAGAAGGTGACAAATGTTCCATTCCTAATAACTTATGGGAATTAATCATATAGTCTAGCCATAGCCAAAGAGGTAGACAGCAAACTTAAGAGCCTAAACTTAGCCAAATTCTATCTAGCTCAAAAAAACTTTAATCCGTTGGGAAAAATTGTAGTGGCACTTCCCCGGGCATCAGAGCCCCACCAATATCACATGGAGGATTTCTAGGAAGATTTCTAGGATGATGTTGAAGTCCGTAGCTGGCATTATGTCCGAATGACTATGGGGATGATGGAAAGGTTGAAGCTCTGAAAATTTCTAGATGACTTCTCAAATGCTGGACCCACAATAGATCCCCAGTACAAGGCAAAGGGGATTGATTAGTTGGCTCTCCCACCAGTAGACTAGAATTCCCAGGAGTGGCCTACCATTGAGGAAATCACTTGCAACATGGTCAAGTGCAACCATGAATACTTTAAGAGAGTATGCCCTAGGAGTACCCGCAAGGCCACCCCAATAGTACAAAGGCTGACTTCCGGGGCCGGAACCTCCTCCGTGGCTAGAACCTCTTCACAAGGAGGGGATGAAGGAAAAGTAATGATGGGAACTCCAACCCCATAAGAGACCCCCATAAAGGAGAAATTGAAGCAGTCACTAGCGGCCTCCCAACAGATGAAGGATAGAAAAATCACACGGTTGGCCACTCTGATGCTCATGACCAGACCGATCCGTCCTCCCTCTTCCCCTTCACTAGTAGCACTAATGGTCAGAGAAACATGAATGGATGTAGAAGAGGAGTAGGCAGTCCTAAGGGATGCGGGGCCTCCTTTGGTTACCCGGTGGAAGAAAAGGATTAATCCAAAGCCAAAGGAAGAACTAGAGCTTGGGATACCGCAAATCCCACAAGTAGAAATCCTTTCTTCTGACTCCCCGGAGCCAGAGAAAGAATAAGAGCCCACTCATGTCCTAGAAAATCCTCCCCCTCAAGATGAATTTGATGATGTATTCAGGGCTAAGGAATTTGGGAATTTGTAGGGAGATATCGCATAGCCGGAGGAGGAAATCTCAGAGCAGGAGGAAGCTCCAGAACAGGAACCTGCGCAGGAGCAGGAGGAAAAAATAGAAGAAGAAATGGGAGTGCAGCAAGAGATGGCCTTCAAAGTCCCAGAAATATAGGATATGGGAGTATCAAGCCAACAGAAGAAAAGTGAACAAATGGCATCGATTGGGGAAACTGGACCCACAGGAACAATGGTGACCCCAACTGCCATGTTCCAAATGCCGCTGCCAAAGGTAACATTTGGGGAGGTAATCACTGTAGCCCAAATGTTGAATCTTGGCCTGTTGCCTCCCCCATTACCAAAATATGTATTGATAGAGGAAGACACCCCAACAATAGAGGCTGAGGAAGAACAACAATAGGAAGAAGAAGAAAACCCCAGGGGAACTGATGAGGACCCAAATATTACTGAAGATATAAGTGGGGAAAAGGACACAGGTATCACCAGAGCATATGTTTCCAATGAGATAGAAGATATAGGGAAAGAGCCAGACAAGGCTCATACTATTGAGAGGGCACAACAAGATATTGGGGAGAAGTCACATGAGCAAATTTTGGCCTCAAAGCCACCCCGACCGTGATAGTGGTTGGTGGAATCTTGAAAGAGAAAGGCCCCATCAACACCCAGAGCCCATATTTCTTTGGTAGAGATGATGGCTCAGGCGTAGAACCCGCCTAAAGTTAAGAAAGCCCAAACGGTTCACACTCTTCAAACTGAGCTGGGTGGAGAAACGGTTGAAATAATCACAACACCTTCCCCAGATGCAGATGAGGCAATGAATGAGGCTAGAGATTATAATTTCATAGTGGTTTCACTGGGGCAAAGAGGAAAATAGGGTGAATTGGACCTGTTGAAAGAAGTAGCCAAGGCAGTGGAGGCTCGCTATGAAAAGGAGGCTCAAAATTTCAAGGCAGAGTGGGAGAAAAATGCAAACCTCATGGGGTTGCTGACTAAGCTAGCCTAGCCTATTAGCATTATTCCTTTGGGGGCCTCTACTTTAGATGCAGTGCTTCTGCAGAGTGACATGGACTCATTACGGGCGATGACAAAAAAGGCCCAAGTGGTTGACGAATGGGTTGCCTTGTAGTTGAGAAACGTCTGACATTTCTTGGTGTCCACACTCCTAGATCTATATGTGGCCCGCCACATCTTACATCAGGCCGAAACTACCATCAACATATGGGAGGGGGACATCAAGAATTATCAGGCATGGAAGGTTGAGTTAGAAGAACTCGTCGGCCTCAAAGAGGAGATTATTTTTGAGTTCAAAATTCTAGGAGAGAAATCATTTGATTTTGTGAGGACCCAACACTCTAGAATTGACCTCACATTGGGGGTAATCAAGCAACTGGTGGGGACTCTACATGATAAGGTCAATGTAGTCCAATATTCTTTTAATTTATACAAGTCTTTTGTTTCGAAGGTCTCTGGAGCTGATCTGTTTAGCACTAACACATGCACGCTGGAAGAATATGTTTTGGGGAAGTTTGATGAGTTAATGGAATCAAGGTATCAATCCCTAGAGGGGATAGATGGATCTAAAATGATGAAAATAACTTGCATGATACTTAGTGGTCATGATGCGGCAAAGATGGCCGATGAATTTAAGGGAAATGTTCCACACCTGGGAGAACAAATCGAGGTGGCCAAGTACCAGTGGGCTGGCCTTAAAGACATCAATGAAGATGGAATTTCTCATCTCCTCCAAACTTTTAATGACAGTAAGCAACAATAGAGATTCTCCGGGTACTAGAGAAAACCTAAGTGTTTTGTATTCTTTATTCTTTTGGAATGTAAGTTCCTGGATCCCGGAGTCCTGAATCCTACATTTTGTATTCTTTCAGTGACCCGTGTCTTGGTCCCCAAGGCTGACCGGTCACTTTCAAAGTAGTTAATAAAGGTTGTCAGAAGGTGGATAGCTACATCAAGGCACGTCGGATTGGCAAAAGGTTTTCTGACAGATGGTCTTCACAAGGCGTCGCTTCAACATTACACCTGGCACATCGGAGATAGGGCACAAATTTTCCCATTTATGAGGCATGTCGCCTCGATTCCTAGGGGATCATATTTCTTCTTTCTCCTTCTCGGCTATCTTCTCAAGGCTGATTCTTCCACTCCACCTCTTGACTTATTCTTCTGACATGACAGGCCTATTCCATCTCTATGTCTTTTGTAGAGTGGCATAGGTAGTACCGGCCACTGGATAATGTATTTTATTATGTAGTGTAACATAAGTTAGGGTTAGGGTTAGGGTTAGATGTGTATGTGTATAAATAGTAAGTTTGATCTCATTCCAAGGGTCGGAAAAATTGATGATTTTGCAGTCCATAGTAATAGCAAAAGAGTTTTTTTCATTTCTTAGTTGCAGAGCTCAATGCTCCATAGTTTAAGCTTTAAGTAGTTAGATGCTCCCTTAGAGCCACCATTGTACCATGCACCAGTGCTTGTTGGAAAAAATGTTAATAAAGAAGGAAGAATTCTCTCAATGATGTTGTTGGCATTCTGTCTTTTGGGTTAACGATATTTTATGCTTTGTGTTCTTCATGTCCTTTTCTCTAATGCTTAAAGTAGATTAACGACCTTCTTTCCTTTGCTACTGATGAAATATGAACTGATGTTTGTGTGTTTCTTCAGTATTTAGTGTAGTGTATTAGAGCATTTTTGATATCTTGAATGTTTAGCATAACCATAGGTAGATGAAATACTTCTAACTCTATAGTATCTTTTGAATTTTATTTTTTATGTGAATGTGTGCTTGCAGGAACCCCCACTTACTTGAATCCCTGGAGAGAATGAGTTGAAGATAACCAGCTATCCCCCTTGAAAATAGTCACATCTCCCAACCAAGCCCCACACCATCGAGACCCAACTCTCAAGTGCTTGGAGGCCCGGGGAATCTCATTTCCCCGGACAACCTTTACAGGTGAAGTTAGCCGGTACCTCGGTACTCAGTGACAACTTACCTCTGTTGGCAGACCCAGTCACAAGAGTCCCGTCAATAGAAACTAGCACTAGAAGGAGGGCATGAACTCGTCCCCCTCTTGAGATTCTAATTTTACACCTCCTGAGGGTTCCCCAAGCCATAGTTTTAGGAGTTAAGCCTTCAGTGGGATTGGGTCTTTCTCCCCAGCAAGATTTGAAAGAATCCTTAGATCAGCCCCAAACCCCAAAAGGTTTGTTGAACTCGAGCCTCCCGCTGGAAAGAAATGGACCCCAAAAATCACACTAGCCACTATTGTCTGGGGGTCTAGTGTACCACAAAATATCCAAACATCCCAAAAAATCTTGGGGATCAACGTCCAACCTACTCAAAATTTAGCTCCCCAAATGGCTGCATACTTCGATAATACCAGGTCCCCTATGGGAACTTTTCTGAGGGCAACCAATGACTTACCCTCACACCCAGAGAAGATTTTCCCAAGATATGAATACCTAGGCTCACAAACCACAGAGGAACACTTGTAGGCATACAAAGATGCCATGAACTGACACTAGATCCAACATGAAGATGTTGTGACCCAGATGTTTCCCCTATCCCTGGGACAGGGTGAACGGAACTGGTACCTTAACCTTCCCGCCAACTCCATCAACAGTTGGTAGGACATGGAGGACGCATTCTTGGCTGCCTTTCGCATACATGTGGACCTAGCTTGGTCCCTTGGCTAGTTCATTTCCATCAGAAAGGAACCAAATGAACCCCTTGCAACATTCAATCACCAGTTCTAGCGTGCCCTGAAGAGGTGTATGGGCCCTTTCATTCCATCCCCAGAAGTAACCATATAGACCTATCTCAACATGATGGACCCCTTAATTTCCACTCTCCTCTATAGAACAACTGCCCCGGGTGAACAGGATACTTTGGCAAAAGTTTACAACCTAGCCTTAGAACTATCCCGCGGTCTTAATAAATCCTCAGGCAGGATTGGGCAAAGCACGCCTTTCAACATGATCCCCGGTGGAACTGTATACACTGGGGGATATAACCCAATCTAGCAATGGGTGCCCGCATGATGGTGATGAACCCCCCACCCCCACTAGCAGACCAACAGGCCTGGTACATTTATCCATCATAGACTCCAGGAATATCGGGTCTGGAATCTTTCCCTTGGAACTAGCCACAGTAGAATCAACAACAATAGACACAATCATCTAGAGTGCCCTTCTTTCAATCATCTGTGGCTGGAGGATTGCCACCGTCAATTTTGGCAAATACTATTGCCTTCCTAGGGAGCCAACAACAACTGTCACATTATGACACAAACACTCAGCTGCCCGCCGAGGTTGAATCCCTCTAATGAATGTTGTCCACCCTGACTATGGACATGGGTCAACTAAAGGAAAGGTCTTATGCACCCTAGAATTCCAATTCCCAGAGAGGGAATATTTTCTCCGGCCAACAAAACAACAATTCCAGAGGAAGAAACTTCAACAATAGGCCTCGGCCCAATCAACAGCAGTGGAACAATAACGTGAATAATAGAGGTCTGCCTCCAAACCAAAATGCCAATCAAAGTGGTGTTGGACCATCCCATTTCACACCACTCACAAACTTCCAGCCCATGACCAATTGGTGTATATTGCATGACACAGGCTCCCAAAATGAGGTAAAATGTGCCACACTAGAGAAGGTCATCATGATTTCCTAGTTGGACAGGCAACAATAGCATGCCACTACTCTCCTAGAACCTCCTATGCAAGAGCCAACTCACGGTGCATTCACCTGTGAGACTGTCTTCTTCAGATCCTCTAGAGAAGATGAAGAAGAATCTGAATTATAGGGATTCTTTGATGAATCAATTCTGGCCTTTGAGGCCAATGCCTTCACCAACCTGTGGAATCCTTACAACATGTAGAGCTAGGCTGGTAAAGGACCACTTTACACATTGACACCTCCTACCAAGGACACTCCTCCTTGGGACAATACAACTAAGTAGCCTATCCCCCCAAAAGGTTCTAGTTCTAATCAAGTGAAAGACTTGGCCGAGGGAAGCCATCAATTCCTGGGAGGAATATTTGACATCACAAAGGTGTTAGAACAAACCACCACCTCCATGACCCTGATGGAGGTTTTGCTAAACTATCCCAAGCAGAAGAAGTCTCTTCTAAAGCTCTTGGGAAACCCGGAAGTTGTCAGTCACCCACCCAAGATCGTCTCTTTTGAGGATGCCAACATGGCTGTCTTCCAGGGAAATAATGAAGATCCCCCATTCTGACTAGGCTTGAACATACAAGGCAAAAACATTCACAACTGCCTAAGAGATTCCAGAGCTTCGGGCAACATTATGCCCTTATCTATATGCCAGAAACTCAGATTCTAACCCACCCCATCTAATGGCGTAGTAATTCAACTGGATAAAACTACTGTGAAAATGTTGGGAGAATTAAAAAATGTCTAGATACAGCTCATCCAGGACCCTAGAATAGCCAGCATAATCGATATCCAAGTGGTGGACACCCCAGAGGCTTATGGGATGTTGCTAAGTCAGAATTGGTCTAAGTCCTTGAATGGATACTTTTGGACCAACTTCTCCCACTTGTAACTCCCCTAGGAAGGAGAATCAAACAAGATCCAGGTTGAGAATGAGCCCCAGATGAAGCAGGCCCTTACCAAAGTTAGGAGGGTGAACAAGGTCTTCTTCTCTGAGATCTCCCCGGGGTGTACCAACCCTTTGAAATCTTAATGTTCAATTTCACCCCGGGAGAAGATCCCATAGTTCTGCAGAGGACCCAGGACCTAGAAGAAAAGTTGAGGGTTGAGTTTAACTCTGAGGGTGCCATAGCAACCCCTGCTATGCTCTTGTTTGGAACTTGGTTTCGGGTGCACTATCAGAAACATTCAGAGCTAGAGTGTGAGCCTTGCCTTTCCGTCGCTACCTGACACATTGACACCGTCTGGAATAAAGAACATACAGTTGATTCCTCAAAATCTAGTATTCCTACTGGAAGCACTTCTTCAGTGCCATCTCCCTAGGGATCTCAACCCCAAATCACCCCAAAGGAAAACCTCACCCATGCACCATCAATGCAGGAGGAAGCTCCTCCCAAGTCTCCCAAAAGCAATCCAAAAACTGCTCCATCTCCCTAGCTCCAGACTACAAGCGATGACTTGTGGACCCTTAAGTTTGACGGGTCCCGATCCAAACAAGGCTGTGGGGCTGGAGTAGAATTAATCAAACCATGAGGTAAATCCTTCCTCGCATCCTACAGGCTATAGTTAAATTGCACAAATAATGTTACAGAGTATGAGGCTTTGGTCATTGGACTCTTATTTTCACTAATGAAAGGAATCACCCACCTCCGGGCTCTGGGTGATTTAGAGTTGATTGTCAAATAGGTCCAGAGTCAGTACACATGCCATGATAAAAGGCTGGCCACATACCACAATTGGGCATGGAGCCTTATTAAATATTTTGATGCCTTCGGCATTGATCTTATTCCCTGATGATGAAATTATGTCCCGGATGCCCTTGTTATTTCTGTCAGCATGCTTGAGCCCATGGCCGGCTCACGAATCTGAAGATTTTCTATTGAAATGGTCCCCACCCCATCCATTCTAGATAATGTCACCCACTTTCAAGTTTTTGAGGATGATCAACATATCTTGGCCTTCATGTCCAATGTTGGTGTCTTCGAGGACCATATAGTAGAAGAATGAGACCATGGTGATACTGGGAAAGGTGATGAAGATGATGGGATCATGGACCTACCTACCAACACCATCCCAAAGGGGATGGTTGCGCTTGAACGTATCTTCAACTCAGACCCTTGGGGCCAGGAAAAGATGTCATCCTCCTTTGAGGGAGGAAAATTTGAGAAAGTAAACATCGGCCAGCCTGATGAAGAAAAGATGATACACATTGGTACCTTCTGCTCCCCTTAGGAGAGGGAGAAGATTCTCATAGTTCTCTGAGAATACATAGACGTGATCGCATGGGGATATGAGGATTTCAAGATGTATGACACATCCATTATGACTCATACCATCCCCCTAAAACCTGATGCTAAGCCTTTTTGGAAAAAGTAATGACCAGTCAACCCACTAATTGAGCCTCTGATTCATCAAGAGGTGGAGAAATTGTTGTCAGCCTGCATAATCTTTCCAATCTGGCACACTACATGGGTTGCCAATTTGGTCCCTTTTAGGAAGAAGAGTGGTGAAATTTTCCTCTGGGTGGATTTCCAAAATTTGAATCAAACCTCCAAGAAGGATAATCACCCTCTCCCCTTATTGGATGAGGTGTTGTAGATAGTGAATGGATCCTAGATGATGTCTTTCTTGGATGGATACTCTGGATATAACCAAGTCATGGTTAAATATGAAGATAGAGTGAAAATGATGTTCACCACCAAGTGGGGAACATTTTCATATCGGAGGATTCCCTTTGGCTTGAATAACACATGGGCCACATTTCAAAAGGCCATGGAAATTGTGTTCAAAGGCCTTGTGAATCAGTGCATAATCATCTACATGGATGATTTGACTATCTTTTTGTGGGACAAGCATGAACACTCCGCCCACCTCACCCATATTTGTGAGAGATGTCACCAGTATGAAATATCCCTTAACCCAAAGAAGTGCATATTCAGGGTCACTCAAGGGAAGTTGCTTGGGAATATTGTCTCTGAGAAGGGTATATCTATCGACCCTGAGAGACTTGAAGCACTGCTAAATCTACAAATGCCCGACAGCAAGAAAGAGATGCGATCTTTCTTCAGAAAGATAAACTTTGTCTAGCAATTCATCACTGAATTCACCAAGATAGTCAAGCCACTCAATGAAATGATGAAGAAAGACACCAAAATTGAGTGGAGTCCTGAGGCAAAGTGGGCATTCACCCAAATTAAACAAATGATAATGGAGGCACCTATCCTGGCTAGTCCAGACTACTCCCTCCCATTTTACATTTACTCCTTTGCTTCGCTGCATTCTGTCGTGGAAGTATTGACCCAAAATGTTGAGGGGGAAGAATGACCAATATCTTTCATGAGCTCCCCCTTTAAGAATGCTGAAGTCTAGTATTCATCATTAGAAAAGTAGGCCTTTTCTCTTGTTCATGCCATGAAGAAATTCCAGCATTATATTCTCGAGAGCAAGGTACATGCTATCATCCCAGACTAGGCTGTGAAATCCCTACTGATGCAGAGTGAATTGGGTGAAAGACAGGGGAAATGGATGGCCATCCTCCAAGAATAAAATTTAGAAATGCAACACCTGAAGATAGTCCAAGGCTAGGGACTGATTCGAGCGATGGAAAAAGAGACTCCCCACATAGAATTTCAAACTTACACAGTGGAGTCTATCACTCGAGACCCGTGGTACACCAACCTAGTGTACTTATTATTAAATAATAGATGCCTAGAGGGGTTACCTCCCAACAAATTCCACACCTTGCAGATGAAAAGTGCCCACTTCATGATCAAAAACTCTGTGCTTTACCGTAGGAACTATGAGGGAGTATACCTTCGGTGCATTGACAGAGACAAAGTTGTGAAAATGATTGAAGAATTTCATGGGAAGTTTGGAATTGGGCATGGCTCAGCCGACGCCACCACCCATCAGATCCTTTGAGCTGGATATTATTGGCCCTGCATATTCAAAGATGTTTACACTCATGTATGAAGATGCCATACTTGCCAAACCATGACACATCATGAGCGTAACCCAGCTATGCCTTTACAACCAGTCTTTGAGGCTAGGCCTTTTGCCCAATGGGCATTTGACTTTATCAAGGAAATCAACCCTAACTCATCTGCCAACCACTGATACATCTTAACTACAACCGATTACTGCACCGGGTGGTTTGAAGCCATACCTTGCAAAAACAACATGGTGGATGTAGTTATCAAATTCCTTGAAGAAAATATCATCACAAGGTTTGAAATGCCCTTCTCTATAGTCTATGACAATGGTCTGGCATTT
Organism: Thuja plicata; assembly: GCA_018584345.1. Taxonomy (NCBI): domain Eukaryota; kingdom Viridiplantae; phylum Streptophyta; class Pinopsida; order Cupressales; family Cupressaceae; genus Thuja; species Thuja plicata. The sequence goes on along the minus strand of MU228247.1, from coordinate 407,100 downwards.
TATTTGGTGCAGCTACTTGAATGGACATATAACTGAAAGATCACTTTGAAGTTCTCCAACAATTATTACCCCTATGGGAATGGTGTTACTGAATCAACAAACAAAAGTTTACTTGAAGTGATCAAACACTTGCTAGAATAGAATCCCTGGGATTGGCACCAAAAGCTGAGATTCGCCCTCTAGGTGGATCACATTTGAATTAAGGCCACCCTGGGAACATCCCCATTTCATCTGGTTTATGGCCAAAACCCAGTGTTCCCAATCAACTTACAGATCCTAGTTTTGCAGTTTATGCAGGAATTCAGCAACCGAGATAATATTGTGGAGGTTTGGCTCCTTAATTTGGTGTGGATGGAGGAATAATGAGATGTAGCCCTTGAACATTTCATGTGTCACCAAGTAGTGGTAAAAACATGGTTTTCCTGAAGAGCCCAATACAAGGCTTTTCAGATTTTGGACTTAGTCCTGTTGTGGAACAAGGCCCGGGAAAAGAAAGGAAAGCACACCAAGTTCCAATGGCTCTGGCTCAGACCATACCTAATCTCAGAAATCTATAGGGAAAATACCTATCACCTTAACACTATGACTGGAGAACCTATCCTATTTCCCGTCAATGGACACTTTCTCAAACATTACTTCAAATGAGGCTGATTTTCCCAGAGTTGTATTTTATGTAAAGTTCTCTTGCTTGTAAATATTTATTTCTCAGTGTCTCATTTGGAGGTACCTTTCTTTGTAAATAGTCTTGCTGGCCGTCCTCTGGGACCACCCCTTTTCTTTCATTGTCTTTTGTTTTTTCTTGTCTTCCTTTTCAGGTTCCGGTGTTTTTCTCTCTCTCTCTTGTGAGGATTGGTATGCTTCACATAGCATCTGGTCTCCAAGATTTGTCTTTAACATGATGATGAACTTAAGAATCTATTGTTAGTATGATGGAATCAGTCCGGTCTCCGGAGTTATTTTGTGGTGCACAAGCACACCTAGCTCAAACCCTTAGCTCTTTATTTATGGCATGTACTAACTCTAGCCAAGTTAGGAGAGTTTGTGTGGACCTTAGAAGGTCTTTTGTTTTCCCTAAGATGGATATGACTAGGTCAATCCATGTCTAGCTAGGTTTCTTAGTTGGTTTCCTAATTTTCGGTTAACACTGTGTTAGTTAACATTGTCGATTAATACTGTGTCAGTTAACACTATCGGTTAACACTGTGTCGCTCAACACTATGTCGCTTAACACTGTGCTGGTTAACATTGTCGGTTAACACTGTGTCGTTTAACACTATGTCGGTTAACACTATCAGTTAATTTAGATTGGTGGTTGGTTTTACATTTCTGTTGGTCAATAAAGTCAGTCATAATGGCCCATGAAAAGAGAATCTTGTATTTTATGGACAGTATGGTTAGTTGTAATAGTTCTTAAAGAGATGCTTGTGAATATGTGGGTAGTTAGGGTCATTTCAATGAGAGGATGGTTATTAATAACATCCCAAGCCTTGATTTTAGGGATCTAGAAGAGAGAGTAGAGACTGAAAAAGAAAAGAGAAGCTACAGGAAATCACAGAGTTGCAGATTATTGTACTATTTTGTTTTGTTTCTAGTAATGGGAAGTTGTAGATAATGTGTTTAGTGGATATCAACCTTCTTTGTTCATTTTTCATGGAAGTAGATTAGTTACTATATATTTTTTTTTGTAAGTTCTTAGTTCTTCACCCATTCTAGGTTGTAAGCAGTGATGGCCGCTCGAGATTCTTGAATCTATGGTGAGAGTCATGTGTTGGGATGGAACTCGAGAGTAGCCCTTGTACATAGTTTCCTTTTTGTGTTCTGTAGGAGAAGAAACAAAAAAGAGTTTCGAGATCTTACCCTAGGTGAGCATGCTGATAGTCCAGCTAGGGAAGAGAATGAAAGCAATGTTCAAAAACACATTGAATAAGTGAGAAGAATGAATCTATTTTTGTAGGTTCAGCAAGAAGAAGATGAAAAGCATTTAGATGTAGGACCGATTCTTGAAGAGGAGGTAAATTTAAGAGTGGCTTACCTTAGTTAGGGTTGTGAATATCCTAAGAGATCTAGGAGAAAGATCTCAAAATAGAGCCAAGCTGGTTCTGTAGTAGCAACAAGACTTCTATCCACATCAGATTGGTATCAGAGCCTAAATTGATTGGGCTTGTGGTAGATGTTCTAGCCAACAATATCAGTAGGTGAAAACAAGATGGTCACCAATGCAGAGCTTGAAAAGGAAGTAGATGACCAGAAAAGAGTGATAGAGGATCAAAGGGAAAGGAGTAGACTCCTTGAAGAAGCCCTGGATGAGATGAAGGTAAAACTTTAAGAAGTTGCAGATGCAACTAAAAGAAAATACGGAGATGAAGTCAGCAGTAGCAGAGGGAAGCAAAAAGTTGATGAAGAAGACTTGATACCTGAACCAGACCCCCCAATGAAAGAGGAGCCATTCCTAAAAGCTCTTAGGGCCCTAGGAGGCAAAAGTCTTGAAGGAATTCCATTCTTTAATGGAAAAATGGATAGTGAACTAGTTGTGGAATGGATAGAAGGTATTGAGAATCATTTTGAATGTGAGGGCA
>MU228247.1:390588-404272 GCA_018584345.1 Thuja plicata | reverse complement strand
ACTATCAAGGTAGCTAGGTATCTTGGAGGCCTAAAATGGAATATCCAAGAGGAAATTAGTTTGTGGACTCCCACAACCATCCATAAGTGTTTCCAACTGGCATTAAAAGTGGAAGAGAAGAACAAAAAGAAATTAGAATCAAACTTTAGAGGAAGAGGAAGAGGTAGAGAAGGAAGAGGAAAAGGAGGTTATGGTGGAAGAGGATCAGATTCAAGGCAGAAAAGTGAGAACAAGCTCACTAAAAATCAGGAAGGAAACTCAAGTAGAGGAGGTTCCAACAGAGGTAGAGGTTCTAACACTAGTTGGAGAGGAAGGAGCAACATAAATCAAGGAAGAGGAGCATCCTACTTTGCCACCATGAAGTGCTACCACTGAAATTAGCTAGGGCATCCTACCTATAGGTGTCCTGAAAAGGGTTCTACTTCTCAAGGAGGTGGAAAGAGAGTTAACTATGTCCAAGAAGAATCAAGTTTCAGCAGCAAGCCATCTGAGCTACCTTTAGAATCAGAGGAAGGTGATATCCTCATGATAAAGAGGACATTGATCAGAGAGCCAAGAAAAGAAGAACCAAGCCAAAGAAGGGCACTCTTTAGAGTGAAGTGTAAGATCATAGGAAAGGTGTGTAGATTCATTGTTGATTCAGGCTTAACTGATAATATCATTAGTGAAGAGGCAGCCACCAGGTTAAATTTGAAAAGGATTCCACATGAAAACCCATACAAGGTTACATGGCTAAACAAAGGATAGCATGTGTTTGTAGGAGAACAAGCATGGGTAGAGTTCACCATTGGAAAGTATAAAGATAGATTTCTATGTGACATTCTTCCCATGGATGCATGACACCTTCTACTTGGAAGGCCATGGAAATTTGATAGGCAAGCCATGCATGATGGAACCAAGAATGCATACTCATTTAAGAAAGATGGAGTGACTTTCAAAATTCAATCACTAATAGAAGAAGGAGAGATGAAGACATCAAGTCCAAGTATGCTCATGGTTGGTGAGAAGGATTTCTTAAAGACTCTAGAAGAAGGAGAAGGAGTTGGATTTGCTTTAGTATTGAAGCCAAAAGATGAAGCTTCTGTCAAGAAATCAGAGATACCAAATGAGGTAAAAGAAATAATTGAAGAGTATAGGGATATTGTGAATGATGGCCAGCCCACTTCCCTACCTCCTAAGAGAATTGTTAGCCACAAGATTGACTTCATACCAGGAGCTACCTTACCCAACAAAGCTGCCTATAAGATGACCCCTCAGCAAAATGAGGAAATAGCCAAGCAAATCAGAGAGTTATTAGACCAAGGCCTAATTAGAAAAAGCATAAGCCCCTGTGTAGTCCCTACTATTTTAGCACCTAAGAAAGGAGGAGCTTGGAGACTTTGTACTAATTCTAGAGTAATAAATATAATCACCATTAGGTATAGATTTCCAATACCCAGAATTGAAGACCTAATGGATTGTTTAGGGGAGGCAAAGTACTTCAGCAAGATTGATCTCAAGAGCGGTTACTATCAAATTAGAATTAATGAAGGAGATGAATGGAATACAGCCTTCAAAACTAAAGAAGGTTTGTATGAATGGCTTTTAATGCCATTTGGTTTGTCTAATGCTCCCTCAACTTTTATGAGGTTGATGAATGAGGTATTGGTAGAATGTATTGGTAAGTTTGTTGTTGTCTACCTAGATGACATTTTAGTTTTCAGCAGAACTAAGGAGGAGCATATTAGACATTTGAAAATTGTTTTCAAGAAATTACATGATGAAAAGCTAATGATCAATTTGGAGAATTGTGACTTCATGAAGCAGGAGCTGGTATATCTCGATTTTGTTTTGTCACAAGGTAACCTCAAAATGAACCAAGAAAAGGTGGATTCCATTCTAAGTTGGCCTACTCCCAAGGCTGCTACTGAGGTGAGGAGTTTCCATGGTTTAGCTTAGTATTACAAAAAGTTCATTAGACATTTCAGTGGGATTTGTGCACCCAGGTTAGACACCATCAAAGGTGGGATGAAGAGAAAGTTTCAATGGACACCACAAGCAGAAAAAGGGTTTGAAAAACTCAAGGAGAAGATAGCAGAGTTGCCTACTCTAGTTCTTCCAAGATTTGATAAGCTTTTTACAGTAGAATGTGATGCAAGTAATGTGGCCATTGGGGCTGTCATAAGCCAAGAAGGAAGACCAGTAGCTTTCCATAGTGAGAAGCTAAATGATGCAAAGAAGAAGTACTCTTCTTATGACTTGGAGTTGTATGCTCTAGTCCAAGCACTCAAGAAGTGGAGGCAATACTTTCTGCCAAAGGAGTTCATAGTATATACTGATAACCAAGCTCTCAGCTTCCTTAACTCTCAAGACAAACTTAGCAGAAAACACATGAAGTGGGTGGAGTATCTACAAGCTTACACTTTCAATATCAAGCATAAAAAGGGAGTACAGAATAAGGTTGCCGATGCATTGAGTAGAAGGCTGCTCATAGTCCAAGAATTTCAGCTACAAAGCATAGGTATTGATAGCTTCAAAGACCTATATGTTGAAGATGAAGATTTTGCCCAAATCTACAAGGTGTGCAAGGAGTATAAAAATAACTTTCATGGTGAGTTTTTTTAATATAATTTTCAGAATGATTTGTTGTTTAAAGGAGGTCAACTTTGTGTTCCTAAAGGGTCTATAAGAGAGAATTTGATCCAAGAAAAACATAATGGAGCACTTAGTGGTCATTTTGGAGTCGGTAAGACTCAAGAGCTAGTCACTAGGTTCTATTTTTGGCCAAGAATGAATAGAGATGTTAGACAGTATGTTGAGAGTTGTGTAGTATGTCAAAAATCAAAGGGAACATCTTCTTATGCAGGTCTTTATCAGCCACTTCCAATCCCAACTAGACCATGGGAATGCATAAGCATGGATTTTGTAGTTGGTTTTCCAAGAACAAGGCAGGGACATGACAATATTTTTGTTGTTGTAGACAGATTTAGTAAGATGGCACATTTTATACCATGCAAGACTATTCATGATGCTTGTAACATTGCTCAACTATTTTTTAGTGGAGTGGTGAGGATACATGGACCCCCACTTAGTATTTTTTGAGATAGAGACAACAAATTCATGAGCAATTTTTGGAAGACCTTATGGCAAAAGCTCGGTACTAACTTGTCTTTTGGATCTGCATATCATCCATATACAGACAGCCAAATAGAGGTAGTCAATAGAAGTCTTGGTAACTTGCTAAGATGTCTCACAAAGGAGTATGGTCAAGCATGGGACCAACTCATCGGACAAGCTGAATATACATATAATGATATAGTGAACAGATCAACTGGTAAGAGTCCTTTTGAAATTGTTTATGGATTTCACCCAAGAGGAATTTTTGAGCTTAGAGAATTGAAGGAAGGAATGCATGGTATTGGATATGCTGAGGACTTTTCTCACTCAATGAGAGAAGTCCATGAAAGTGTGAGAAAGAACTTGATTGAGAATGTTGAAAAGGTAAAGAAAAAGGTGGATACAACAAAGAGGGATGTTTAGTTTCAGATTGGAGACTTTGTGATGGTACACTTGAACAAACATAGGCTGCAGAAAGGTATTTCTCACAAGCTATAGATGAAGAGGCTAGGTCTATGTAAGATATGAGAAAAGTATGGAAAAAATGCATACAAGGTGGAGCTTCCTAAAGATATTGGGTTGTCACCAGTTTTCAACATTGCAGATTTGATAGCATACAAAGGACCAATTCAAGATGTTGATCAGAACCTTCAAGAGGTAATACAAGAGGTAAAAGATCTAAAATTAGCCCCTACTCCATCTATGACAGCTGAAAAGATACTAGACTCAAGGGTCTACAAGAAGACTAGGAACAAAGAGTATATGGAGCACCTTGTCAAATGGCATGAAAAAGAAGATGCTGATGCTACTTGGATCAGTGAAATAGACTTCAAGAGGTTGGGCATTGATCCAAACATGCTCAATCCAAGGATGGATTAACCTTTATTTTGTTTGGGGGAGTATGGTGCAGGAGCACACCTAGCTCAAACCCTTAGCTCTTTATTTCTGGCATGTACTGACTCTAGCCAAGTCAGGAGAGTTTGTGTGGACCTTAGAAGGTCTTTTTTTTTCCCTAAGATGGATATGAATAGGTCAATCCATGTCTAGCTAGGTTTCTTAGTTGGTTTCCTAATTTTCAGTTAACACTGTATCAGTTAACACTGTCGGTTAACACTGTGTCAGTTAACACTATGTAAGTTAACACTGTCAGTTAACACTGTGTCGCTTAACACTGTGTTGGTTAACATTGTGCCAGTTAACACTGTCAGTTAACACGGTGCCGGTTAACACTATCAGTTAATTTAGACTAGTGGTCAGTTTTACGTTACTGTTGGTTGGTAAAGTCAGTCGTAACGGCCCATGAAAAGTGAATCTTGTCTTTTATGGACAGTATAGTTAGTTGTAATGGTTCCTAAAGAGATGCTTGCAAATATGTGGGCAGTTAAGGTCATTTCAATGAGAGGATGGTTATTAATAACATCCCAAGCCTTCATTTTAAGGATCTAGAAGAGAGATTAGAGACTAAAAAAGAAAAGAGAAGCTACAGGAAATCACAGAGTTGCAGATTATTGTACTATTTTGTTTTGTTTCCAATAATGAGAAGTTGCAGATAGTGTGTTTAGTGGATATCAACCTTCTTTGTTTATTTTGCATGCAAGTAGATTAGTTACTTTATTTTCTATTTTGTAAGTTCTTAGTTCTTCACCCATTCTGGGTTGTAAGCAGTGATGGCCCCTCGAGATTCCTGAATCCATGGTGAGAGTCATGTGTTGGGATGGAACTCGAGAGGAGCCCTTGTACATAGTTTCCTTTTTGTTTTCTTAAGGAGAAGCAACAAAAAAGAGTCTAGAGATCTTACCCTAGGCGAGCTTGGTGATAGTCCAGCTAGGGAAGAGAATGAAAGCAATGTTCAAAAAAACATTGAATAAGTGAGAATAATGAATCTATTTGTGTAGGTTCAGCAAGAAGAAGATGAAAAGAATTTTGATGTGGGACTGAGTCTTGAATAGGAGGTAAAGTTGAGAGTGGCCTACCTCAGTTAGGGTTGTGAATACCCTAAGAGATCTAGGAGAAAGATCTCAAAGCAGAGCCAAGTTGGTTCTGTAGTAACAACAAGACTTTTTTCCACATCATTTTGCAATTTTCATAGAAAATTATGAGTAGTCTTCATCCGATTTATCCCCGAAAGTCCAATAATTAGTTAAATTAAAATTCTGAAGGAACAAGTAATCAGACACACCGAGGGTAGATCGGTCACACTGGTTGATTGGCCCAAGTCTGAACTTTTAAAGATTCTTTCTAGATCAGAGTTTTCCTCCCCCATTTAGCATATTCAGATGGGTAGAAGGGTGAAAGAAGAACCGCCATTAAATTTATCTAAGCTTAATTTTAATGGTGAAATAAGTACCACCCTCCCACCTAGAAACGTACAAAATAACAAAGAAAATAAATGGGACGAAACTTTGGTCTCCGAGAGAAACAAGTGAATTTGATGACTTTGGGGTTTGATATACTTAGTGCCTCCTCTCTACTTCTCCTAGAGGTCATCATCTTGACTTCCTTCCAAAGCACACACTTCACCACTGATGAAAGGATCATGGATTGGATTGCGTATGACCAGATTTGCTCATACATTTCACGCCTTACAAGCATGATGCTTTGAGTAACGATTTGTTCCAATTTTGCTAACCAGAGATTCTACAATTCTTGAATGCGCTAAGTAATTCATCGTAGATAGTCACCATTTTTTATGCCCTACATATCCATCCCTATATTTTGTGTGCAAAATGTTGGGTCCCTTTTTTGTTTTTTCTTTTGGATCTTGCCTTGTCCTTTTGCCTGTTTCTTTTTTTTCTTTCTCTAGGTTTTCTATCCCAAGGTGTTGGTTTTTGTTTTTCTTTTGTCCCTCATGCCTCTGGGACCCGGTCCCAGAGTTGGTTGTTTCTTTTCCAGGAGCCAGATCCTGGACTCCAAGATTCTCTGCCACGATGTCTTCTTTTCGTAAGAAGGTATGGTCACACAAAATCCCTGGGCTTAGAGTCCGGAGGTCTGCCTATTCTGGAGTTTGTAGAAGGAAAGGTAACTTGCTTTTCACCTTGGGTATAAATAGGAATCACCTATCATTTTCACAATTACCATGATAAAACACTTAAGCAATTGCAGAGCGATTTGAGCGAGATTTAAGTGTGAATTATTCTGAGTGTTCTAAGCAATTGCAAGTTGTTTTTGGTGCTGGTTGGTGATATTTTGGAGGGAAAATATATTGCAGAGCATCCAGGGTGCCTTTCCTTCCTAGCCTTTCTTTGATTTCCAGGTTGGTGTCTCCATTTCCTCTTCCATTTTTCTTCTTTTTTTTCGTTGTTTTTGGTTTGCGTTTCTACTGTCTTGTTTTCATTTTTTCTCTGTGTCCTCATCATCTAGTTCACCACCCATTGGTGGGTCAGCTCTACCAGAGGGTTGTTTTCCCTCTGTGTAGGTGTAGGATAATGTAGATATTGTATATTTTGTACATTTTTGGCATTGTTTTGTTAGGGTAGCTGCTCTGTGTTTTGTATATATGTGTATTTAGTGTATATTGATGTATATCCTTCCATTTTTTTTGTATATACCCTTCAGACCCATTGTAAATTAGGTTTATATTTTGCGTATATTCACTCAGTCTCATGTCAAGCTCGTCATGCTCTATCTACTTTTCATCCATGTTTGCGAGCTCGTTCCAGGCAGAATACCACCTGGTTGAAACTCGACTCTCGACTAGTTTCAACCAGGTGGTTTTCTCTCTCCTCAGTCATGTTGACCTTTGTGCTTCATTTATATCCCATGTATGCATTCAATATTATGCTTTTCACATGTTCAGACAATTGGCACCACTGTCGCCGTAACTCCCCATTTATTGCATAGCCATGTGACGTCCACATGGGCCTGACGGCTCACTTTTTTCTCACAACTCTGAATGGCTAGTTTTCTAGACCCTGAGTCTTTTGTCTTCAACCCACATCTTACTTTTGTTAAGTATGCTAAAACCCCCAGGCCCGGATAAGGGTTAATTTTATAAGTTTGCATTATATATACTTTTCATGATTTTGAACCTAAACTAACTTTTCAGGAAAAGAACGTGCCTTGGTGGTAAGATCTTTGGATCCCAAAATATTATTTATCTACAAATTCTAACAGTCACCTTGCATTGGAATTTTTCAAATCAATGAACTTTCACCATGTCTGTGGCTTCCACATCTTCACCACCTGGGAGTTCGGAGCTTCCCTCTATGACGGTCACTAGGGCAGCCGTCAGATCCAAAAATGGAGAGGGCCTTAGAAAAATTGCCTCTCAACATGAAGTACCTGAGGGAAAATAGCATTATGGGATCAAAGATTGAGTCCCAAGTTCAATTAATTACTAACAGTAGCATTGGAATGTGGGCCGAGATGCAGGCCCTGGTTAAAATAATGTTCATTCAGCGACAGTTTGGGGATCCGTTGGCGATCAGCGTCAGGGATTCTGGGATTCTGAAGGCCGCCTATTTCCCATGCTCAGTGCAGGACCTGAAGCTCATTCTCAAACTTGTGGCACATTACAACTCTTCCATCTGGGCTGTCATGCTCACAACCCCAGTCCTGACTGGATATCCCACCCCCATGGTGTCTTTTGACGCTGCTACTTTTCAGGTAGGTTTGGGGATTCCTTAGTTTGAAAACCCAACTGTCATTACCATAGTTGATGCCTTAGTGCAATTTCAATAGTTGGAAGTCACAGCCAGGAAATACATGAACAACCATTGGCTCAAGAATCCAAAGAGGGACCCCAAGAAAATGAAACTAGAGATCCCCCTGTCTGAATTTAAAGAAAGTATCTAGATGGGGATGATAGCACTATGCTAGATCTTCGGGAAAAACCATGCCCGGGAATTCACAGGGAGGATGTACTACTTTTTTCTTGGCATCACCACTAGTGGGGAATACTTTGACTAGGCCGCCATTAGCTCCAACCATGTAGATTCTTAGTTCCTTCAGGTGGCCCAAACATGGAAGTTTTATATGACCTCTTATGTTCTTTAGGCCCTAGCGCAACAATGACTCATCACCAATGGGCTACTCACATCAGGTGTACTTGGGATTAGCCTAGGTCAGAAGGCTCCCTAGGATTATTTCCCACAAATTCAATGGGAGGCTAGTTTCCCCAGTTTCTGTTGGGTGAACGATGCCTTTGTCTACTACAACCTGCTCATGCCTACTGGGGATGCAAGGTACTGCCTCTCCAAGGAGGCGATGGATCTGGTCATAATTTATGGCCATTATTACATCCAATCCTAGTAGCATACCTACATAAGGATAACCAACTTCTCCACGAAGCCTTACTTGTTACCCAAACATTGTGGGAATAAGATAATTCTCTTAGAATATTGTAGGCAAATATTGGAGCTGCACGCCTTGTACACTTTGAAGAAGGTGAAAAATGTTCCATTCCCAATCACTTGTGGGAATTACTCATGCAGTCTGGCCATAGCCAAAGTGGTAGATAGAAAACTTAAGAGCCTAAACTTAGTCGAATTCTATCTAGCTCGGAAAAACTTTGATCCACTAGGGAAAATTGCAGTGGCACTTCCCCAGGCATCAAATCCCCACCAATATCACATGGAGGATTTCTAAGAAGATTTCCAAGATGACATTGAAGTCCAGAGCCAAAATTATGTCCGGATTCCTATGGGGATGATGGAAAGATTGAAGCTCCAGAAATTTCTAGATGACTTCTCAGACGCCGGACCCATAATAGATCCCCAGGACAAGGCAAAGGGGATTGATAAGTTGGCTCTCCCACTGGTAGACTAGAATTCCTAGGAGGGGCCTACCATTGAGGAAATCACTTGCAATGTGGTCGAGCGCAGCCATGAATAATTTAAGAGAGTATGCCCTGGGAGTACTCGCAGGGCCACCCCAACAGTACAAAGGCTAACTTTCAGGGCCAGAACCTCTTCACAAGGAGGGGATAAAGGAAAAGGAATAATGGGAACTCCAACCCCGTAGGAGACCCCCATAAAGGAGAAATTGAAACAATAACTAGTGGCCTCCCAGCAGATGAAGGATAGAATAATCACATGGTTGGCCACTCTGATGCTCATGACTGGACCTATCTGTCCTCCCTCTTCCCCTTCACTAGTAGCACTAATGGTTAGAGAAATAGGAATGGATGTGGAAGAGGAGAAGGCATTCCTAAGGGATGCAGGGCCTCCTTTGGTTACCCGGCAGAAGAAAAGGCTTAATCTAAAGCCAAAGGTAGAACTAGAGCTCAAGATGCCGCAAATCCCACAAGTAGAAATCTTTTCTTTTGACTCCTCGGAGCTAGAGAAAGAACCAAAGCCCACTCATGTCCCAGAAAATCCTCCCCCTCAAGATGAATTTGATGATGTATCCAGGGTTGACAAATTTGGGAATTTGCAGGGAGATATTGCACAACCAGAGGAGGAAATCCCGGAGTAGGAGGAAGCTCCAGAATGGGAACCTATGCGGGAGCAAGAGGAAAAAATAGAAGAAGAAATGGGAGCAGAGCAAGAGATGGCCTCTAAAGTCCCAGACATACAGGATATGGGAGTATCAGGCCAACATAAGTAAAATGAACAAATGGATCAGTTGGGGAAACCAGATACATAGGAACAACCATGACCCCAACTACCGTGTTCCAAATGTCACTCCCGAAGGTAACATTTGGGGAGGTAATCACTGCGGCCCAAATGTTGAATCTTGGCCCATTGCCTCCCCCATTACCAAAATATGTACCAATAGAGGAAGACACACCAGCAATAGAGGCTAAGGAAGAATAGCAATAGGAAGAAGAAGAAAACCCTAGGGGAACCGATGAGGACCTAAATATTGCTGAAGATATAGGCGGGGAAAAGGACACAGGTATCGCCAGAGATGATGTTGCTGGTGAGACAAAAGATATAGGGAAAGAGCCAGACAAGGATCATACTATTAAGGGGGCACAATAGGATATCAAGGAGAAGTCACAGGAGAAAATTTTGGCCGCAAAGCAACCCCCACTGCCATAGTGGTTGGTGGAATCTCAAAAGAGAAAGGCCCCATCAACACCCAGAGCCCATCTTTCTTTGGCAGAGATGATGGCTCAGGCGTAAAACCCGCCTAAAGTTAAGAAATCCCAAACAGTTCACACTCTTTGAACCGAGCCAGGTGGAGAAAAAGTAGCAGTAATCGCAACACCTTCCTCAGATGCAGACAAGGCAATGGTTGAGGCCAGAGATTATAATGTCATAGAGGTGTCACTGGGGAAGAGAGGAAAACAGGGTGAATTGGACCTGTTAAAAGAAGCAACCAAGGTAGTGGAGGCTCGCTACAAAAAGGAGGCTCAAAAGTTCAAGGCAGAGCAGGAGAAAAATGCAAACCTCATGGGGTTGCTGACTGAGCTGGCTCAACCTATTAGCATTATTCTTCCAGGGGCCTCTACTTCAGATGCACCACTTCCGTAGAGTGACATGGACTCATTATGGGTGATGAAGAAAAAGGCCCAAGCGGTTGACGAATGAGTTACCTTGTAGTTGGGAAACGTCTAGCATTTCCTTGTGTCCACACTCCCAGGTCTATATGTGGTCCACCGTGTCTTACATTAGGCTGAAACCACCATCAACATATGGGAGGGGGACATTAACAATTATAAGGCATGGAAGGTTGAGTTAGAAGAACTCATCGGCCTCAGAGAGGAGATTGTCTCTAAGTCCAGAATTCTAGGAGAGGAGTCATTTGATTTTGTGAGGACCCAAAACTCCATACTTTACCTCACATTGGGGGTAATCAAGAAACTGGTGGGGACTCTGCATGATAAGGTCAATGCAGTCCAATATTCTTTCAATTTTTACAAGTTTTTTGTTTCGAAGGTTTCCAGAGCTGATCCATTTAGCACTGACACATGCACGCTAGAAGAATATGTTTTGGGGAAGCTTGATGAGTTAATGGAATCAAGGTATCAATCCCCGGAGGGGATAGATGGAGCTAAAATGATGTGAATAACTCACATGATACTCAATGGTCACGATGCAGCAAATATGGCCGATGAATTTAAGGGAAATGTTCCAGACCTCAGAGAACAGATCGAGGTGGCCAAGTACCGATAGGCTAGCCTTAAAGACATTGATGGTGATGGAATTTTCCATCTCCTCCAGACTTTCAATGATAGTAAGCAACAATAGAGATTCTCTGGGGGCCAGAGAAAACCTAATTGTTTTGTATTCTTTATTCTTTTGGAACGTAAGTTCCCAGATCCTGGAGTCCTGGATCCTACATTTTGTATTCTTTTAGTGACCCTGTCTCGATCCCCAAGGCCGATTGGTCACTTTCAATGTAGTTAATAAAGGTTTTCAGAAGGTGGATAGCTACATCAAGGTACGTCGGATCAGCAAAAGGTTTTCTGACAGATGATCTTCCCAAGGCGCCACTTCAACATTACACCTGGCACATCGAAGACAGGGCGCTACTTTTCCCATTTATGAGGCATGTATCCTTGATCCCCGGGGGATCATATTTCTTCTTTCTCCTTCTTAGCTCTCTTCTCGAGGCTAATTCTTCCACTCCACCTTTTGACTTATTCTTCTGACATGACAGGCCAATTCTGTCTCTAGGTCTTTTGTAGAGTGGCACAGGTAGTACTGGCCACCAGATAATGTATTTTATTGTATAGTGTAACATAAGTTAGGGTTAGGGTTAGATGTGTATGTGTATAAATAGTAAGTCTGACCTCATTCCAAGGGTCGGCAAAATTGATGATTTTGCAGTGCATAGTAATAGAAAAAGAGTTTTCTTCATTTCTTAGTTGCAGAGCTCAATGCTCCATTGTTTAAGCTTTCAGTAATTAGATGCTCCCTTGGAGCCACCATTTTACCATGCACCAGTGCTTGTTAGAAGAAATGTTAATGAAGAAGGAAGAATTCTCTCAATGATGTTGTTGGCATTCTATCTTCTGGGTTAACGGTATTTTATGCTTTGTTTTCTTCATGTCCTTTGCTCTAATGCTTAAAGTAGATTAATGACCTTCTCTTCTTTGCTACTGATGAAATATGAACTGATGGTTTTGTGTTTCTTTGGTATTTATTGTAGTGTATTAGAGCATTGTTGATATCTTGAATGTTTAGCATAACTATAGATAGATGAAATACTTCTAACTCTGCAATATCTTTTGAATATTATATGTTAAGTGAATGCACGCTTGCAGGAACCCCCACTTACTTAAATCCCCAGAGAGAATGAGTTGAAGATAACTAGCTATCCCCCTCAAAAATAGTCACATCTCACAATCGAGCCTCGAACCATCAAGACCTAACTCTCACATGCTTGGAAGCTCGAGGAATCTCATTTCCCCAGACAACCTTTATAGGCAAAGTTGGCTGGTACCCCGGTACCCGGTGACAACTTACCTCTATTGGCAGACCCGATCGCAAGAGTCCCGTCAACAAAATGTGATGCTAGAAACATAGTAGTGGGTGCAATACTAAGCCAAGAAGGAAGACTAGTGGCCTTTTTTAGTGAAAATTTAAATGAAGAAAAGTCTAGGTACTCATCCTATGATCTAGAGCTTTATGCATTGGTGCAAGATCTTAACAAGTGGAGGAACTATTTTTTTCCAAAAGAATTTTTTGTATACACTAACAACCATGCCTTAAGCTACATAAATAAACAAGAAAAGATAAGTTTGAGGCATATAAAGTGGATGTAGTTTCTGCAATCATACACTTTCACAATCAAGCACAAGAACAAGGTAAACAACAAGGTTGTAGATGAACTTATTAGGAGGTTTCTTACTGTTCAAGGAATATAGTTCAAGAGCATAGGGGTTAAAGTATTCAAGGATCTTTATGAAGGGGATGGATATTTCTCATAGATCTATAAGGTATGTAATGATTTTGAAAATCATTTTCATAGTGAATATGTTGAATATACTTAATAGAATGGTTTAGTGTTTAAATTGAAACAACTATGTGTTCCAAGGGGTTCCATGAGGGAGTTCTCATCCAAGATAAGCACAATGGCAGTTTGAGTGGACACTTTGGGTTAAACAAGACCCTAGACCTACTGGAGAGATTCTATTGTTGGCCTAAAATACAAAAAGATATAAGGAGGTATGTTGAGCAATGTGAAGTATTTTAGAAGTCAAAGGGGACATCATCAAATGAAGGTATTTACCAACTATTTTCTATCCCAAATATACCATGGGAGTGCATAAGTATGGATTTCACAGTGGGGATACCTAGGACACCAACTAGTTTGGATAGTGTATTTGTGGTAATAGACAGATTTAGTAAGATGAGTCACTTTATCCCTATGACCTTCATCTAAGATCGATTTGATTTTGGTGATGATTACAGAGAGTTAGAGAGATTTGAAGACATGCGACAACAACATAACAATGAAATAGAGAAGTTCAATAATAGTAATGATTTGGGGATTATGTTGTGGACTCTTGCCAAGCTAAGTTGGAATATGATTGTGGATAATCTATATTTTGGTTATGTAAGAGCGCTGAATTTATATTTTCTCTTTGCACTATTAATTCTAGTTTGTAGTGAGAGCTGACTATGTAATATTGGTTAAGAGAGCCGACTTGATGATGATAAACATATATATATATATATATATATATATATATATA
>MU228247.1:379317-389371 GCA_018584345.1 Thuja plicata | reverse complement strand
CTATTTCTTATACATTTATATATATACACATTATGTATATATACATAATGTGTATATATATAAATGTATAAGAAATAGGAACAAATCAAGCATATTCAGCTAATTAAATGAACTAATGAAATATATACACACACACAGAGATATATATGTGTGTGTGTGTGTGTGTGTGTATTTCATTAGCTTATTTAATTAGCTGAATATGCTTGATTTGTACCTATTGCTTATACATTTATATATATACACATTATGTATATATATACACACAAATATAAAATAAATGCATATGTTACATGCATTGGAATGTGCCCCTTTTTTATATCTACTTGTTGTCCAAAATAACAGAATTTAAGATATATTATTTTTCCTAAAACAATAACTAAGAAATAAATAATTAGCAACATGATTCTTAAATATATTTGAATATATTTTCAATTTAAGGAACTAGATACATAAAATAAAATTTTAATTTTGTTTTTATAAAAAAATCATAATTTCATGTTTCTTTTTTTCTTACACAAAATTAACAGCAATACTAGATAAGATAACTTTCTTAATTCCATTCTTTTGGAGTTTAGACAACTACATCTCAACAACTAAAATTCATCAAGCACTGCTATAAATATTTATTTGAATACATTCACTTATAAATCAGCAACTAAATATACAATGATGCTTTCATATTTACACAATGATGCTCTCAACACAAATTCTTTCTTTTCCAAGCTTTCACATTATTTCAACAAGAATCCAAGAAAAAACCTGGAAATATACAAAAGGGTTGACCATGGAGGCTCACTTCCCAACCTAGGCATCTACAAGGTCACCCGCAAGCTTGGAGAACTAGGAATGGATGGGTACCAACCATTTCAAACACACATATATCCAACAAATACACATATGCAACTATAACAAAACATTGAACTCCCATAACCCTTGGTTTCACAATGGATCACCTTGGACTCATGAAAATGGGTGAAGGTGGAAAATAAAACCAAATAGGAGAAGCTATGAAAATACATAACATAGAAATGCATTCACAAGGCTTATAACACATCTTCATCTTCTCATTTCACATATACAAATTTCTCCCCTTATGGCCCCCAAAAGTGTAGAACAATAATGACAACATGGAGCCCATACTCCATGCCATATCTCTCTTCTCAATGAGAAGAGGCTCTACACTAGTTGATTATTCCGAATATCCCTTCAACCTCAAGGCTCTCTTCCCTCATAAGGGTTATTATAGCCTTGCACACCCAAAACAACATACATTCAAAAACAATAAGAAACAAGAACTCACAAAATAAAATGCATACAATATCACAAGCTAACACACTACAAGAAATTACAATGCTTCAAGAAAATACAAATAGTATAGTCTTCCATGGAAAGAGAGAACCAAAATTTCTCCAAGAAATGACAAGAATAAAGTTGAAGATGAGATTTTATCTTCCTTGTCTTTTTCTCCCTTAGCCAAATCTCTGAATCTCACTAACTCAAACTAGAATTCTCCAAGTTTGGAGAGTGGAAAATCAATTCACAAACTCTTCCAAACTTCCCCTAAAATGGAACTCTCACCCACCCATCATAATGAGAAAAGAATTTTTTAGTCCTTTCATTCCATCTTTTCCCCTCTTATTAATGAAAGGAAAAACAAAAATGTGGAGAAGGGGATGGACTTATCTCCCATTCAAATTTGCCACTTTAAAATATGGTGCTTTTTAGAAGGCCATAAATGAGCTTTGCGCACTTAATTGGTGAAAATTTAACCCCAAACCCATATGATGACATGTAACTGATTGAATGTTTGAAGATGTTAAGTTGATCATCGGAATACATAAAGATAATGCTAGACATTAAATTAGTTAATGGATTGTATTGTCATTGATGTAAACTTGATATAATCTAATAGGTTATAATCAAAGTTTCAAATACTTCAGAGAATCAAAAGAGATAAATATTATGCTTTCAGTATTGTATACAAGACAAGCATTCACTAAGTGACTTCCAACACTGATGGTTAGTGGAACCCGATGGATAGAGATAACATAAAGTTAAGTCACAGTGATGCCTGAGAAAATATATCAACGAGCATTACTGAAAAGAAGAATCACAAGCATTACCGATAGCTAGAATTACAGTGTTAACTGATGAGTAGAACTTTACAGTGAAGCCCGAAGGATAGACAACCCTGACAGATAGAAAACACAGACGGATAAGCCTGAGGATAATTGAAGTGTTGACCAAAGCTATCAAAGAGTTAAAACACCAAAGTTAAATGGAGTTCAGAAACAACAAAATATCTAGCTTTCAGAGGTAAATATAGAATTAACTAGTTGTTATCATTTTTTTAATTGAGAAGATGAGCCAGAGATAAGTAAAGGATTTAAAGTTTTTTTATCCAACTGGCAAGAATATTTCTATGAGATAAAACATGAGTTATTCTTTAAATCAAGATTGGCTAAGATTGCAGATCATGCCAAGAATAAGAAAATTAAGAAGAACGAAATGGTGATATCATGTCTATAAAGAGACAACTTAATTCATTATGAATTAAGGGGAGTGAATGAAAAAGAGGATAAATAAGAGAAACCGATGAAGAAAAACTTCATACAGTCCTCATTAATCAAGCTGAGGAAAGAGCTAAAGATTTTTGCATACACCAAGTAATAGAGCACAACATCACCAAGAATAACAAAAGTGGAGCAAAGGTATTAAAAAGATATATTGATCAGAATGGTTTAATGAGCTTACAATAGATCTGAAAATCTGCATGTATAAGTGGTATATGTGAAGAGATCATTTATTGTTTCAGTTTAACTGTTGATTCAAAAATTCTCTTCACTAATCAGGATTTAAAGATCCTTTCTATATTGAGATACATCCCAAGGAGTATCAAAAATTTTGATCATGAAGATAGCATGAGATGCCAGATACCATTTGACAAACTACACTAGGTTTGTTCATAGAAGGTAGCATAGAGATTCCCGATATCAAGTGACAAACTAATCTTTTAAAGCATCTAACAAGGTCACACCTAACACTATGTTTGTAACCTTTAACAAGGTTGGCTCTTTACCGAGATCACTTTAGAAGAGTGAAAATTTTGGGTTACCAGTCCCAAGTGGTTTTTCCCTTAACATGGTTTCCACGTTAAAAATCCATGTGTTAATGTGTTTATGAGTCATTACTTTAGTGTTTTGCAGTACACATAACTAATCTAGATTGATCGCTATACACTAAGCTATTTAATTTTTTTGGTAAATGAAAGATTGCTATTCAGTAAACATTAAGATTAAGGTTTAACAGAGCACTTTGAGCAGTAGTTATTTGATAAATATATTTGAAGGCATACATCTTGTAGGACTGAAGATAACTAGAGGCTTAATATTGTGGTACTAAGTTTTTGGGTTGATTAATTGGAATATTTTTTAGGCCATTGATTTACCCCCCCCCCCCCACTCTTAGNATTAATTGGAATTTTTTTTAGGCCATTGATTTCCCCCCCCCCCCCCACTCTTAGTTATTAGTAACAATTGGTATCAGAGATTGTGTGCTTAGAAAGGGAGTTTCACAGCTCAAGAAAAAGATAACAAGATGAACAAACGAGATGTGCCCAATTTGAATAAAGAAAACTTTGCATCATGAAAAAGAAGAATAAGACTCCACCTATCTGGTATTGGTAATGATGTTACTCAACACCTTGATACTAAATATGTGATTCCTATAGGTCCTCATTATCTTGAGAAATTGAGAGAAAAGCATGAGCATAATTGCATGATGATAGAACTTGCCTCATCACTCTCCGATGTTGAGTTTAAAGATGTCAAAACCTGCACCTTTGCAAAGAAAATGTGGGATAAGTTGAAGCTGGTACATGGAGGAGATGCTAATGTACTAAGAGCCAAGGAAAAAATCCTAAGAGGGAGGTTTGATGACCTAAGGATGAAAGAAGGAGAAAATATCACTCAGTATAGCTGCAGAATCAAAGAAGTAGTCAATGATATCCAAGGATTTGGAGGTGTACTTGAAGAGGAGATAGTGGTAAGTAAATTCTTAAGAACCTTACTGCCTGTATATGCTATTAGATTTTATTCTATTTAAGAAATGAGAGAAGTTGCAAACAATACAGTTACTCTAGACAGTCTGATTAGTATACTGATTTCATTTGAGATGAATAACTTTGATAATAGTGTCTTACCATCTATAGAATCTGCATTCAAATATTCTTTGAAAATAAGTAATTCAAGTCATAGACACACTATGAGGAATGATAGTGAAGGCGATAATGAGGATCAAGGACTTGATGATATTGAAGCACTAATGGAAATAATATTGTAGAGAGGATAAAGTAGATACAAAGGTAAATTACCACTTGTATGTTTTGATTGTAAAGAGGTTGGACACTTTGCTACAAGATGTCCTAATAGAAGAAAATATGATAGAATTAATGACACAGCATATGAGAAGAAGTTTGACTGAGGTGATAACATAGATTACCAAAGAAAGTAACAAAAAAGAGGAAGAGATACCCAAGACTAAAAGGAAGAAAGAAAGAAATCTTGTTACCTAGCTAGGAACAGAGCTTATGATACTGACACCGAATTTGAAGAAGACATTGAGATGGTATTTGTAGCCATGAAGGGTGATTCAGACAAAGAAGAAGAAAGGTGTGTAGAAACTGCACTCATATCTAAGGTTAGTAAGAATGATGTATGGATCATAGATAGTGGCTACACTCACCACATGACTGGTAATAAGAAATTTTTTGAAACTTTTGAATACTATAATGGTGGTTCAGTAAGAATGGGTAATGACACACCTTGTCTAGTTGAAGGTAAAGGAACCATAATGTTGAATAAGTTGGTCAAATGTGAAAATGCTTACTGGGTAAAAGGACTGAATTATAATCTGTTAAGTGTTTCATAGCTGAACAATACAAGTCACCGAGTAGCATTTGAGAATAAGAAGGCAAAAATCTTCAATGAATTAGGAAGGTTGATCAGAACTGGTGAGTAGACAAAATGTAACCTTTTCTATCTTGATGACATTAACACCACTTGTTTAATGGCTAGAAATGAAGACATATGGTTGTGACTCAAAATATTGTGTCATGTGAATTTTAACATGATAAAAATAAGCAATAAAAGGAATGTCAGAGGCTTACCAAGCATGACAAAGCCCGAGCATATCATGTGCAAGAACTATTAAAAAGGTAAGATGAAAAAGTATAGTTTCAAGAGTAAAGCCCATATGTCTAATGCAATTATAGAATTAGTCCATACTGATCTATGTGGACCCATGAAGATAAAGAGTTACTATGGAGATAGGTATTTCATTCTCTTTGTTGATGATTATTCTAGAATGGTAATAGTTATGTTCTTAAAAGATAAATCAGAAGCATTCAAGATGTTTAAATGGTATAAGGATATGGTAGAAAAACAAAGTGATAAGAAATTAAAATGCTTAAGGTCAGATAGAGGAGGGGAATTTATTTCAGATGAATTCACTAAATTTTGTAATGAGCATGGAATTAAAAGACAGGTTTCTACACAAAGAACACCACAAAAAAATGGAATTGCTGAGAGGAGAAACATATCAGTTGTTGACTATGCAAGAACATTGATGTTTGAGAAAAGCATCACTCAAACATTCTGGAGGGAAGTTGTCAATACTATTTTCTATACTCTAAACATAGTACAATTAAAGAAGGACACAAAGAAGACACCCTATGAGCTTTGGTATTGTTACACACCCAATGTAAGTTACTTCAGAATATTTGGTAGTCAATGTTATATTTTGAAGGATGATAGAAATGGAAAGCTTGAATCCAAAAGTGATGAAGGTATCTTTCTAGGGTATTCCACCAAAAGAAAGGCTTATAAGTGTCTTAAAAAATCATCTAACAAGATCATTGAAAGTGCAAATGTAAAGATAGATGAATTTGTAGAAAATAATGACAAGGAAAGTAGAAGAGAACCAGAGGACTACAATAGGTTTGTTTACACTAAAGAACCTGACACTCTACCCGAGCAACAGAACATTGCACCCGAGCATCAGGTTGCAATTACAAAAAATTAGGATAATTCTCAAGATGATGTACCAAGTGATGAAGATCAGAATGAAGGTTAAGAAGATTATCCAAATGATGGAAAAAGAGCTGAAATGAAACTTTCCAAGTATGTCAGAAGACATCATCCACAGAATCAGATCATAGCAGACAAGAAGGTTGGAATGAGAACAAGATGTAAGCCACTAAACACTAGATGTTTACTTTGTGATTTTGAGCCTAAATCTATTAATACTACACTTTAGAATGAAGAATGGGTTAGTAATATGAATGAAGAAATATAAAAGATTGAGAAGAACAGTACATGGACACTAGTACCAAGACTGTATGACAAGAATGTCATCGGTACCAAATGGATATTTAGAAACAAGTTGAATGAGAATGGAGAAGTCACAAGAAACAAAGAAAGGTTAGTATGCAAGGGGTATGCACAAGAAGTAGGTATTGATTATGGAGAAATCTTTGCACCCATTGCTAGACTAGAAGGAGTAAGAATATTACTTTCTTATGCTGCATTCAAAGGATTCAAGGTATACCAGATGGATGTCAAATCTGCATTCCTAAATGGAATACTTGAAGAAGAGGTATACATTGAACAACCAAAAGGGTTTGTTGATCTAGACTAGAGGAACATGGTAGGTAGACTACATAAAGCCTTGTATGGATTGAAACAAGCACCTAGAGCCTAGTATGAAAGACTTCACTCCTATCTCATTAGCATTGAATTTTTAAGAACAAGTGAAAATAACAATTTGTACTTAAAAGAAGATACTGATGGTAATATTATGATTGCTGAAATATTTGTTGATGATATCATTTTTGGGGGAAATGAAATGTTATGCAAATACCTTGCTAATGAAATGAGAAAGAGTTTGAAATCTCTATGTTTGGGGAGATCAAATTCTTTCTTGGTCTACAGATTCTTCAACAAGATGTAGGCATATATATCACTCAGTCCAAATACATCAAGGAAGTGTTGAAGATATTCAAGATGGAAGATTCCAAGCCAGTTGGAATACCTATGGCTACTGAATGTAAGCTGACAAAGAAGACAAATCAAATGAGGCAAATCAGACCTTGTATAGATCATTTATTGGAAAACTAATGTATGTTGTTCATACCAGACTAGATAGCACATGCAGTTGGAATAATTGCAAGATTCTCTGCTAATCCCAAAGAATCACAAATGACTGTTGTTAAGAGAATTCTGAGATATCTGAAGAACATCAAGAACTATGGATTATGGTATAAAAGAGAAGGAAAATCTGAGCTACAAGTCTATACAGATGCTAATTGGGCTAGAAATATTATTGACTGAAAGAGCACAACTGGAGGAGCATTCTTCATGGGTGATAGACTTGTCACATGGATCAACAAGAAGCAAGGATGCATCTCTCAGTCTACTTCAGAAGTAGAATATGTGGTTGTTACTACAAATTTCTCCAACATTAAATGGATCAAATAGTTGTTGGAAGGTACTAATATGAAGATCCTTGAACTAGTGATTATATATTGTGACAATATCAGTGCAGTTAACATTTATAAGAATCTAGTCATGCACGCTAAGACTAAGAATATTGCTATCAATTATCACCATTTAAGAGAACAAGTGCAAGAAAAAGTGGTGATACTAGAATATGTTCAATCAAAGGAACAATTAGCTAATATATTCACCAAGCCATTATCGAAAGATATATTTGAGTACTTGAGACAGAGACTAGGGGTACAACCCTTGTCTATTGGTTAGTAAGCTAACTAGGAGGTTGCATAAGCCTACACACAATCAAAAGATCATTCATGTTGATGCAAGCACCAAGATGAACAACAACAGATACATCTACACATGGAAATGTACAAATCTACACCGAACACTAGAGATAATTTATTGCTAATGGATAGGGAAATTCAAGGAGTATATTATAAAAAGGGAATAAAAGATTACATAGAAGAAAATTGTTTTGTACTATTGTCAAAGGGAGAGAGATTCTCATTATCATAAGAGAGAGATTCTCATTATCATAAGGGATAGATGATCTTATTATAATGAATATTATATCATTATCCATCTAAGGGAGAGAAGTAAAAAAGGGGAAGAGTACATACAAAGGAAGAGATTGTTGTCAAAGGAAAAAGAGATTATCAAGAAGAGAAATAGTCAAGGCAAAGGACATATCAGAATAGAGACAGAAGCTGCTACATCTATCTAGTAAAGGGATTGAAGATTGAAGAATCCACTCTGCAAGAAACAAATCTAAGCTATTTTGCCCTTACCAAGAGCTAGACATTTGTAATAGTTACAATAGGAAAGATTGATGAAAATGTTATATTTCATATTGTATTAGTAATAATATAGTATGATAATGTAGTGTGTTTTCATCAATGACAAAGGGAGAGATTGATGACATGTAACTGATTGAATGTTTGAAGATGTTAAGTTGATCACTGAAATGCAGAAAGATAATGCAAGACATTAAATCAATTAATGGATTATATTGTCATTGATGTCAAATTGATATAATCTAATTGGCTATACTCAAAGTGTCAAAGACTTTGGAGAATCAAAAGAGATAAATATTATGCTTTCATTAATGCATAAAAGACAAGAATTCACTAAGTGACTTCAAATATCAATGACTAGTGGAACCCAACGGACAGAGATAACAAAAAGTTAAGTCACAGTGATGCCTGAGAAAATAAATTGATGAGAATTACCAAAAAGAAGAATCACAAGCATTATTGATGGCCATAATTACAGTGTTAACCGATGAGTATAACTTTGCAGTGAATCTCAGAGGACAAAAAACCCCAAAGGACAGACAACACTAATGGAGAAGCCCGAGGAGAACTGAAGTGTTGACTGAAGCTATCAAAGAGTTAAAACACAAAAGTTAACTACAGTTTAGAAATGAAAAAATATCTAGCTAGCATAGCTAAATATAAACTTAACTGGTTGTTATCATTTTTTTAATCGACAAGATAAGTGAGAGATAAGTAAAGGATTTAAAGTTGTTTTATCCAGTTGGAAAGAAGATTTCTATGAGATGAAACAAGAGTTGTGCTTTAAATCAAGATTGTCTAAGATTGTGGGTCACGCCAAGAACAAGAAAATAAAGAAGAAAGAAATGGTGATATTGTTTTTGTAAGGAAACTCAGGTGCGAAAATAGCTTCCTACGCTAATCTCTATAGGAAAGTATTGTGCAAATTCTTTTAAATCCTTACAATTACAGATTCGTTAACTAATTTAACAAAGATATTGCAACCACATATCATGCATACAGAAAAATAGAGAATGACACAATGATATACCCTAGGGAAACCTTTCGGAAAAAAGCCCAGCACTCCAAAACTTGCATAATGTATTGATCAAAAACTATTACAGCTTACAATACACTTGCAATGCAAGTTCTTTCAGAAGATTTCAAAACCCTTGAAGACAAATCACGACAGCATAAAATGTTCCAACAATACACTCACATCACTCCTCTTTGCAACCCTAAAAAATGCTTATATCATGTGCTTCACTTTTTAGGGCTACTCCCAAAGATAACCGTAGAAGAGTGTACAGTACTCAAATTTATCAGTTGCCACATGTCTTCCCCTATCATTGAATCTTCCTGACATAGCTCTTACGTGTCATAGGAATCCATCATAACCATTTTAGCCATGATCTCCTTACACACAATTCAAGATGCTGACACACCAACATTATTTGCAAGAAATACATTTTACAAAACAAATAATAAGAATAGGAATTATCCAAGGTTGAGCCACCTTATTCCTAACATTCTCCCACTTGTCGAACACCTTGTAAGAGCAATAGGAACATAACAGGAACTAACTGCTATAGGCCAAAAGTCCCATAGACTCTGAACACCATCTGAACTTCTCAGTGCCCACTGGTTTCGTTAATGCATCTGCAAAATTCTTCACAGTATCTACCTTCTCCAAATTTACCTTTCCATCTTCCACCATATCTCTCACAA
>MU228247.1:357227-368661 GCA_018584345.1 Thuja plicata | reverse complement strand
AGAAAACTAGTAGAAATCCCTGGTTTCACTGATGAGTATCATGATGTTTATGATCCTGCTATCGACGGTCAAAGGAGAGTCATATTAATTAAACATACATTGTGCAGTAAGGCAACTGGGCCAAAGAAGTCTGACTTTATAAAATTTAATCTAGCAATAGGTGCAAAAATGAATAAAGTTGCTTTGTGGAATGTAGGTTTGGGTTGTATGCTGTTACCCGAAGTTTTTCCTTGCCCATAAATTGTCTTGATTTGTGTAGAAAATTACGATGAAGAAAGAAAAGAAATTGTGAATAAAAATAATCAGGAAGAAATTTTAGCAATAACCTAGGAAGAATTTATCAGTTTGATAGACCTAGGGTTTGACCGACAAAATTGTAATGTCCATATTGACCTCAGATTGTAGTAGAAAAACATGAGGCAGTCGCGCCAAATGAAAAAAATTAATTTATAAAGGGTCTAATAGTTACAGAGGCAAAGACTTCATTGGGTGAGAACCATAAGCCTCCTTATGATTTTAATATTTTTGTGCCATGGGTTTAGGATACTATATCCTCGCTAGCATTTTGTCTGGGAATGGAAAACAATAGGGAAGTGGGTGGCCAACATTCTTCAATTGATTTGGGATATCCATAGTATCAATGAACCAGTAAGATATAATTTTGTTGGACACATGGTTTAATTGATGCAAGAAAAATTAGCATTGATTAAAATAGGCAATTCTAAGACATTTAGGTTCACAACCTACTTGTCCTATCTTCTGCTAGCAAAGAAAGCTGCAATATTAATGAGCAATGACAACAAGCTTGAAATTCAGATGGCGACATGAGTAACAGGTACTCCAATGAGTCCAATAGGTACTCTAATATATAACTGGACACCTCAGATAAGGATGTATGATAAAAAAGTAATTATAGTAATTTTTTAGATTTCTTTTTGGCACCATTGTACAAAAAAATAACAAGCACTCCAATGCCCAGATTGTCTACTTCATGTAGGGATTGCATCCAACTTGGAAGCACAATTCAATTGGCTGACTGGTACTTAATGGAAGAATACACTATGCTAAGGTTTTACAGATCAGAACTACAACCCCACAAACTTCCAATGCATGTGAAAGATAGGGTGTTTGCAGTAGAATATGTACTACAAGCACAAATAGACTCTTCACTGGCCAGTCCAAGAAGAGCATATTCCCTTCCTTACCTTTCTCAATTGGAGGGTTATTATTTGAGAGAAAGGCATTCAAAGTGGCAAATTTTTTTTTACAAATTTTTCAATTTGATTTAGAGTAGTAATGGAAGTATGATCCACTCAACGTCATTCAAACAATGCTTGTTGCTAATAAGAACTCTGCAAACTTATTTCAACATGAAAGTAAACCATTGCTAGAGAAGTTGAAAAACAAGGATAGCTAGGATGACATTACAAAAGAGATGGAGAAAGTTTTCGCTGAGGAAAAAACTTCATTTGAACAATTGTCATCATAAATTATGACATCAATAAACCAGGGCATTGTATAGCCTAGAATGTCCTACAATTTCTATGAAAAAGGTGCTCATCCATCAAACATAAAAATACCAAATAAAATAGCTGAAGAGTGTAAGGATAGAAAATGGACTCAAACAAAAATGAATGATTTTTGGAGTATGAGAAAGGATCTTGGTGAACCAAAGACCAATGTAGATCTAATTGATATAGACAAGGATATAGAGTTTAACAAATTGTGGAATTCAGAGCATCCTACCATGGCATACGATAGTAGTTCTCCAGATAGTCAGGATGATAAGCCACCAATTGTATTTACTCTAGGTCATAGTGAAGTAAGCGACTATCGTAAAAAAGTATATAGAAAAGGGGAAAACATTGTAGGCAAAATGGGTTATAAAGGTGGCAGTTTTGGTCCCACAGGAGATGGCATCTGGATTCCAATTGTTGCAGAAAAAACTGATCATGGATCTGGTGCAGGCCTTGGGTTTGGAGAGGACACATTAGATTCATCAGGAACCACTATGCCCACAAGAACATCCATTGCCACAGGTGGGATTGGGGAATCTACTGCTACTAGTTCTGGTAGTAGCACTGGTGCCAGTGGGACTGGGAAACTTATATAACAAGTTCCCTCTCTAAAGAGGCATGTAAAATCTACACAGAATCCCATAGAAGATGATAGTATCAAGAAGCAAAAGTTTTCCATGTTCACAACATGGAGTCTCAATCCTAAAGAACTATTTGCACTTTCAAGTTCAGAAAATCCCTCTATAAGTTTAAATCCTCAAAAAACTTTAGTTATATCAACAAGTATTGCAAGCTCTGCTTCACCTTTCAAACATTCAAATCCTTCTGCAACACCAGATTTTTGTTTCAAAGATTTCTATAATAAATTTGCAGAAACAACATCCAAGAATAAGGAAATAAAGAAGACATTGCATAGTGGTGCCCTTAATGCAGCTGTAGAGGAACAACCTGCATCCAATAGGGTTTTCCCAACATATGACCCAAAAAGAGACATGATGGACTTCAAGGTTGTTATTCCACCCAAAAAACATGGAAACCCACCAAAGAGTCGGATAGATCCGTCTAAATTTCAAGTTAGCACTCTCCAAATGGATTTTTCCAAAGTTAAAATTGTGTACAAAATCAATGTGTCAAAGTATACAAATAAAGTGGTCTACAGTGCACTGCTAAAGCTGAAAAGAGAGAAAAGTAAGCTCGAGAAAAATATAGAAAAGCTACAAGTAGACATTGCCAATGAAAAGGAAAAGAGGAAAGCTTCAGAGAATAATTTGAAAGAATTACAGAAAAAGATTAAAAAATTGACCTCTACATCAACAAATACAGAGTAGGAACATGCAGAGGTAGTAGTGAAGGAACAGGAGCAGGCAGAGCTGAAGTCACTGTGGGGGAAATTGACAGAAATTAGTAAAAAACTAAAGGAAGAAAGAGTCACTTCACAAAAGTTATTTAAAACCATGGAGAGTAATGTTGCCTCCAACCGGGAAATGCAAAATCAATTAGACTCTTAGGCGGATAAAGCCAATCATTGGGAACACAAAGCAGTGGAAGAGAAAAATAATTGTGAAAAAATGGTAGAAGAACTAAAGAAGGCCACTAATAACATTCAAACTTTAACAAATACTAGTAATAATTTAGTATAGATTACTAAAGAACACATTTGGGGCCAAATATTGGGGATGTTTGATAGCTTGTTTGAGGGGTTTGAAATTCTTCAAAGTATGAGAGTATGTTATGTGAAGCTTCGTAAGAACATTGAACAGAACATGGATGTTGTCAAGAAAGAAAAGAAAGAAAAAGATATTATGCAAAAAATCTACAGTAAGAGTGATAGTTATCTATCAAACAAGGGAATTAGCACTTGCCTTGATCCCTCAGTAAAGGTATCAACTATCATTTGAAAATGTGAGAAGCTATGGGAAGCACAGGAAATGGATGACAAGCTAAGAAGAAGATATTAAAGATGGAACAAAGGAAAGCGAATTTGGAAAATCTTGGTTTGCCTAAGGGACTTGACGCAAATAAGTTCATTGGAAGAGAAATTTACAAAAGAAGGTTACAAGACAAAATAAATACTGATTTATGCTTTCTTCCTAAAGACTTATCTCCTGATACATTCATGGATTTCATCAAACCAGTGAGAACTTTGAATGGAGTTTTAGAAGCAACAGTGCTTTCAAGTCACACTTCCAAATATGAATTTCTAACGAAGTTGCAGGAGTGTGACTACACTATGAACCAAATTGTTCTTCCATCAGAGGATGTTTGGACTGGCCTACAAAGATTGCTCTAAATTTTGAACTACTGTGAATTTTAATGTATTGCAAATGAATACAAAACAATTTGTGCTCTATCTAATTTTCAAGTTTTCCAATTTAATGTATGTTGATTTACTCTATTTTATTCAGTTATTTTTAGTTGATATACTCTGTAATATGCTATTGGAAATTTGGAATACAAAATTTCATTCAGCAATTTCAAATTCAAATATGAATGATCATTGATGATGTGATACAAGATACAGTAATGATAATCTTTGTTCTCAAATTTTAATGATGAAACATAATACATTCTTTCTTTTCTAAAATAAACATTGAATTATAAGATATAGTAGTTAATAAGTTCAAAAAATACCTATTTATTGCTACTGCTAATTTGGCATAATTTTTCTAAATTTTCCAGTTCATGTATGCGCCATCATCATCATCTAATTCTGGTATTCCAGTTCCTTCATTGTTCTCTTCATTTTCATTTGTGTCTTCTTCACTCTGACCTCTGCTTCTATGAATCCCACTCCCATTTCCACCTATAGTTGTCACACTCAGAGTCGGAGATTAGTTAATGGTTTTTCCCAACCCTCTTCTTTTGCATATTTTCTTCTAGATTTCCATTGTTTTTTTATAAGGAAAAGTATTCACATCATATCCAGATGTGTAGACCCTCAAGAATGATTCCAAATTCTTCTCTAGTTTGTTTCTTAGCTTTGATTTTAGGAAGCCCAAAGCACTGAAAACTCTCTCATCCTACACCAAACCCAATATCATGGTTTGACATAGATCAACAAGCTTGAAGAACTCTGAAATTTCATCACACAACATTGTGCTCTATTTTAGTTCTGTCCAAAGCCTCGTTGTCGAGCGCTCTGCATGTGGGTTATGCATTAATTGATATTGATGCTTCATAGTCCTTGCAAAAGTTCCTGGTTGTTGTTTAAGAAGACCTTCATCTAAAATTCCATTGATAGTCAATCCATTAAATTCTACAGATTTGGAAAATTCCTTTATCAAAGTCAGCAGCCTATTACAATAATCTTCCTTAGATTTTAAGTTCCAATATTGAGGAAACACAATTTCCATTGCCTCAAGAAGTTGTTCATATAGGAATCAGGATCTTATTTCAGAGGAAACTTTATAGGCTATGTCCCTTGCATTAGCTACTATAGACGTGACGATCTTGGTAAAATATTCCCTTGTAACTCTTGTAGCTCACTTATTTGGGGCACTATAGTACATTGGTATCTAAAATCCCCTTACACAAACACATAAATATCCATTTTCAATGATCTTTAAATAATTATCAAGATTGTCCAAATCTGTTAGTTTCCGCCAGTGATGAAAATTTTCATCGGATAAATTTAGGTCATTTCGATAAAGATTATCGAGGACTTGGCATGACATTTTACATAAAGTAGCATATTCTGCAATATACATGGCTCTTTGCTAGGATTTTTTCATAATAAATGTCATTTCTTCTAGCATGGGAAGAAGATATGCTAAATTCAAAAGTGTCTCTATATTTCTTAACCTCTAAAGCAAGTCGCCACATCTCTGATTTTCTGCATTGTCATGATTTTTGTACATAAGTCCAATTAGAGATTGATATTCAGAAAAAACTTGATGCACTGGCCCATCCAAAGAGATCCATCTAGTATCAACCTCTTTTAGAAGCTTGTTTCCATTGGTAATTCCATCAGCAAAGTGCTAAAATTCCCTAAAACATTTGGGACTTTGACAAAAATATGAGTACAACTCTCTTACTAAATCTTCAACCTTGTTTACTAAAGGAAACTTCTTCACAACTCTAAAAGAAAGATTCATCCTGTGGGCCATACAGTGAATGCCAACAACATATGGTGAACAAGAAGCCTTCTATCTTTGTGCAAAGACCATTCCTTTGACCTTGCATATTGAAGCTCCATCTGCTCCAACACAGATCACCTTCTTCGCTATTGTCAATTCATCCATAGATCCATATTCAATTAAATGGATCTTTATTAATTGAAATAAAGTTTCTGATGTCACATTGTCCCTCAATTTTGCAAAAGTTAGTAGATGTGGTTGGCAGACATTATTCTGTATAGTATAAACATGCATGCATACCCACGATGTATTATCTATTGCTGTAACTTCGTCTAAGGACAATTCAATAAAGGTTGACTCTTTTATTTTTCTTTGTACATCCTCTATTTCAACCTGGGAAATACAACTTTCCCATTCCCATCCATTGTTTATTGACCAATGAGTGATAGGATAGTTAGGAACTTTCAGAAAGTGTAACAAACCACTCATTTCTGGATAGTCTGTCATTGGACGCCCTCTAATCAAAATATGGAAAAAATTACTTAATTGAACAACTTTTTTGCATTCTTCTACTTCACTTGCTTTTGCAAAAATAGCATTAATAGAACCTTGAACTTCATCGAGCTTCGTCTTAAATTTTTGAAACAAATAATATTCTTCAACATGCCTTTGATGTTGACATTGCTCCTTTGTTTTATATCTTACCACTTTTATTTCCTTTCCATCTACAATTGAGGTTTCATAAACCTTACCAACATGTTTCTCTATGGTGTCCAATTTAAGCTGCAACTACTTTTGTTTTTTATACTTCCTACTACAAATTGTACATCTGCATTCTATTGGTAGCTCACCTACAATTGGATTGTCCATGGGTTCAATGAATGGTTACTTTACTGCCTAATCAAATTTAAATCTCCTGGACATCTCCCATTGATGACCAACTTTTTCTTTTGATTTTCCTCTCCCTTTAGTGTTACTGTTAATTGAAACATCATCATCACCGAAGTCGATCAATTCATCCTGGTATTGGTTATTTACTTCAAATTCATCTTCAAGGTCATCTTCATGAGAGATATCAGGTTCGGCAACTTTGTCACCAGATTTATTAGGTTCCCCAATTTGTTGAATAGACTCCTATGTAAGTTGATAACCTCAAATTTGTACAGGTTCCTCTGATGATGTACCTTCCTCACTTTGACCAACACCATTGTGTCTACCCCCACCAAAGTATGAAGATATTTTTTTGCATTTTGTTGGCCTCTCTTGGACATCTCCAAATTCTCCACCTTCAATAGTCCTCTTCCTTTTTAACTTTGACTATGACATCTCCAAAAAATTAAGGCTGCAATAAAATTTTACCTGAATAATTATAAGATACTAAGGACTCGTAGTCTTTCCGGTTTGCTACCGATCGCAATTGTTAGCTTAGAATCAACTAATTTTTTGTACTCCTAAATCTCTTGAAACTATCCTTATATACAAATGCTTATTTCAAATTTTGGTGAACGGGATGACATTTTCATATCATAAAAACTAATATTTGATGAACCCCATGTAATTTCAAGTAATTGACTAGGCAAATAGAGAGGGAATTTGGGACATGGTGAATTACGATACATGGCGAATTGGGTCCTAGTAAAAATAAAATTTTAACTTGGGATAATGGGCCTTTGGTGAATGGTGATCCTTGATAAATATCCCTTCCTTAATCCATGGTGAATAATACTAAATATACAATAGATAAATGGGCGAACAACCCCACTACTGTAGTGAAATTATATGCAAATAGTGGTGAACAACCCAACCAATATACGTTTTTTTTTAATAAAATCTGGGTGAACCGGTTAAATAGTATACTACTAATTTTTTCACCAAATTCTATACGCCTGACGAAACATATTTTCCAATTGGCAAAGAATCGCCACTAAAAAAATCCTTGGTGGCCAAGAGATCACAAATGGGGAGATTTCTATTATGAGAAGAATTTCACTTTAATCTGGGTGTATGGTTGTACTCACCCACCCCATGTTCTACCATTCCATGTGCCACCTAGAATTGCAGAAATAGAATTTATCAAACAATTGATCTTAATAGACAAGGAGCACGTGGATCCTCATAGGAAGGGAACATTCACCCCCAGACAGTTCATAATTTATAATTTTACAATTGGTAAAAGGGCAATAGATCTAGTAAATAATTGGATGAGCCACTATAGAATGAATGTAGCCCTCTATAGATACATTGACATAGAAGGCTTTATACTGAGTGCCAAGAATCTCTTAACACTCACCATTCCATATACAAAGGATCATGATGAATGTATGGAAGAAGACCTCATTAGGAATATACTAGAGGATGAGGAGGTCAATCAAAGGGCTGCCAAGTTTACTGAATTAATGGACTTGGAAAGGCAAGTGAAGAGAAAAGGCATCTCTTTTGGGAGTTTCTTCCCAGATTTTCCATACTTGAAAATAATTGATGTCGTGGTTGAGTTCCATACTCTGTTGTGTAATCAACTTGAAGATGCACTTGTAGTACCATAAAAGGGCCATAAAGGGAATTCATCATTAGATTATGATGAGGATAGTGATGAGGAATATTCAGTTCCTAGCTCCCCTCTAGTAAATCAGGCATTTGTTGAAGAATAGGAAGCTGAGGAAGAGAATGTAATTGACCTAACAGAGGTCCCAGAGACTAAGGGGACCAATGAGCCCCCACCAAAGAAACAAAGAATAGAAGAAGGGGAGCCATCACAGAAAAAGGAGAAGAAAAAAGATAGAATTGGTGCTCTTATCAGTGATGATAGAGCCTATGACCATCAGCTAAGGAAGCATATAAGAGAAGGAAAGAAGCTGCAAAAAGATGAGAAAGAGGAAATAGAATTACCTCTCATGACATATGTTGGTAAACAGATTGTTATTCTTTGTTATAAATCTAAAATACCCAAATATTGAAGAAGCAATTGAATACAATAATTGGGAAATTGTAATTGTAAACTAATTTCCCTCTGAATTTAAAGGTACAACTCCCTTATATGAATGATTTTCAGTGAATTTTGATCTTTCCTAATCTAACAGGGGTGTGTTCTTGACCCGAGAATAGAAGAGGTAAACCAAGCTAAACTTAGGAAGGAAATAGCTGAGGCAGGATAAATTCAACTCTAAATCTAGTCGATCCTTAGATTTCATCAATCAGATTAACTCCCAAAACTGGTAATGCATGAACAACTATTGAAAATACAGATGCAAGACTAAATATTAATGATGAAATGACAATGAACTGATCTATATCACAGAAAAATTTCTCAAACTTAGGATAACAACAGATTTTCCCCCTAATTAACTATATCAAATCATAATACAGAACTTTGGTTCGAATACAGATTGTAAATCTAACTTCAAAGAAACATTCAAATTCAATAGAAAGATAAATGCAATGCAATGGAATAGTTAAAGCAATGGTATTAATATACACATAATTGACTCCACAAAATGCTATCTTTCACACCAAAATTTAGCTGACCTTTGTATTAACTTTCAGTATAGTACATATAGAGTTTGAGTCTTGACTGTTACAAAAAGAGTAACCAAAATGGTTCAACTTCTTTTAAGAAGGAATGATAAAAAAGGGTTTATCCATTATAATATCATCTAAATTTTGCACAAAGGGGGAATCTATCTAAGTTTTAGTTTCATTCCCTTTGTCTAATTTAGCCCTATAGGCGGTGACAGTTGTAATAACTCGGATGAGCTCTTCGTGCCTGTTGACATGGACATTGGTTTATCAGATGAGCCACCTAGAATGTTCCTTGGCCAGGATCTTAATTGCATCCATCTGATCTTTAAACTCTTCCATGGCTTTATAGATACATCCACTCAACTGCTGGAGCTCTGGAACCTTGTCCAAATGGGTGGAAGACTACTCTGACAGCTTATGCACATAATCAGAAAATGATTTCTTCATATTAGCCAATCCGATCATTTCTTTGCCTTGTCCACTCATCTGTGATTATGTGTGCAGACCTTGAAAAATATTAAAGTCTTTACTCTATTCCTCCTTGATCTTAACATCTACTTGTTGCAACCCTATCTCAGCCTGAATGATCATCTCAATTTTAAACTCTAGAATTTGAAGCCACTCGATTAGAGGTTCATCTCCTTTCTGTAGAATCTTGGCTTTCAATTGCTCCTTGGTATTCATCTTTACTGCCACATGAAGCATCACTATGCATTCTTGACACTTTTCCCTCTTAGATGCGAGAGTTTGCAAATTCTTCTCAATATTGCTCCTTTCTATTTCTAATCTTAAGAGAGAATTACCCAATTGCTCAACAACTACCAATCCTTCAAGTTTGAGTCTCTCGACCCATCCCTTGCCGATCTGCTCGAAGTGCCTATCTTCTTGCAATTTGGTTATTATGGCTTGATTCTCCATGGCACTGAGATCAAAAGTGGTCTGAGTACTGGGAAAAATAGCAAATAGAGTGACCAACTTCCAGATGAAATTAGTCAGTTCACTGACTTCGGCCTTAAGTTGTACCTTAGCCATTTTAAGTTCTTCCAGCTCTTCTTCAATTACTACATTAGTGGATTTCTACCGATCCACTTTGGTATCATGTCAAGCTAAGCCCATGTCAAATGAGTGTAGTTCAAAATCTAAAGGGGTTAAATATTCAAACCTACCCTCCTTCGTGGGTTTCGCTACCTCCATAGTGAAGTGCCCAATTTTTGGATCCTGGCCCAAAGTGGACAACGTCTTTACTTTCTTAGCTTTTGCTGTAGTGGCACCAGGTTGCAAGGCTCGAGCTAAAGTATCTTTGCTGGGAGATCCTTCTTCTACCCTCTTTCTTTTGTGTTCCAGAGTGTTCTCTATCCATGACTTAGCGCTGGTGACCTTTGTGGTAGAGACCAACTCCTCTATAAACAATTTCCTAATAACTAGAGGAGTAGACATTGGTCTTGAAGCAAATCGATTTACGAAGGTAGGGGAAGAGGAAACTAATCTGATGAATTGAGAATCCTCTTGTTTCTTCTTATCCCTCTTGTCTTATTCTATGGCTGAAGTATTGGAGGTATCCTCACCCACCTCTACTACAACAGGGGACCCTCACCTTGGAGTATCTTGGGTCAAAGTGTCAGCTGGTGTATCTACAATGACTTCTTTAGCTGATTGATTAGGTCCTGCACCTTTGGTTGGTTCTTCTATCGACCCAAGATCTAGAAGTGGGCCTTCTCCATATGTCTTCTTTGGTTGAACTTGTATGCAATAAAAATACCTACAGCTGCACAACAAGTCAAAACATGCAAAACACAAGATATACCAATAAATCAAAGCCTGTAAAGAACTTGAAACACAACTAAATTCTCACTACAACCTCCGATGAGCTAAAACAAGTGCACCCAAGACTTGTTTGATTTTCTCTTAGAGATTTTGTGGGTGTGCTCTCCCAACACAATGCAATAAAATACCACTATGATGCAAGCTAGATGATGGTGAAGGGATTGAGGACAAGTATGAGGAACTTGCCCCAAGCTTCACATGATGAAGATTGAGAATGCAATAGAAAATCTAGGATGAAGATGCAAGATGAACTAAACTAGGATAGATTTTCATTACCTAACATGTAATATCTAGATGATCTAATGCTCCAAGAAACTAAATAGAATGAAGACTAAGAAATTCTCAAGAAAATGCTTTAAAATGGAATCCCTGGTTAGTTACTCTCACTAAAAACTAGTTGCAAATGAGGAGTGAGGCCTCCTTTTATGGATTTGCTATGAAAATTGGAGGGCTAAGATTAAGAGGTGGAAAATGAGTGGTTGAGATTAAAGGTTAGGTAGG
>MU228247.1:306165-320446 GCA_018584345.1 Thuja plicata | reverse complement strand
TCTTTATGTATATGCAATCATATCATAAATTCTTTTAGTATGTAACCATAACAGAAACATTCATGAAAATAGATAACACATAACACAAGATATGATATCACAGAAAACTCCTGTTAGGAAGTAAAAAATGTGGTGGGGATTGTTACCCACAAGACTTCACTATCTGCAGATAAGAAGGGGCCAGTTAAGGCTTACAATTGGTCACTTCTGATGACCTACCCTATTAGGAGTATTATAGTGGAGACCTGTGAAGATCTACTTTGTTTGAAGCTTTAGCAACACTATTAAGTGTGCACTCTGTTAAGAGATTTGTAAAGAACTGTTAAGTCCACCTTCTACAAAAGGATTTTAGATGTGATTCACTTGCTAGAATGCAACTACATAAGTATTTGATCTGATGATGTATGCAATCTTTAATTGCTGATAATAGATCCTATTAAGCTTCATACATTCAAGTTATCATCCTTCCATGATTGAATAATACCTTTATCTACTCATCGGTAGCCTCTGTGTGTTCTTGACAATTGATGTGTTCTATTTCTGAACTTTGCATGAATTCTACCTTCTGCTCCTTAGATGCTCTACATGGCTATCAACAATAATGAATTCATTACTCACAATTTAGTTTGAACATCTATTTATACTAAATTAGGCTCAATTCTTGAATCATGCATCGCAAGTTAACTCTAGATCCAAGGCTTACAAATTGAACTTGATCTTTAGTTAGATATGTTTTAGATCTGTTAGGATGATTTAAAACATTTTCATAAATCTTTCTTGACCCTCAAGTTATGATTTAAACAAAATAAAAACTCTATAAATAGAATTATATTTCTTTATCCGTTGTGTAAAAATCAGATCCATAATTTGCGGGTTCTTTAACTAACTGTCGGTTCTGACAGTCGGTTTTCTTGGTTGCCAGTGTTCCTTTCTTGAACTTGTCATCGGGTATGCCTTTTCTATTCCTGTTGGGTTAGTTCTCAAAATTGTGTCGCCGGTAATGCTTGTGGTCTCCGGTGTTGCTTGTCAATTCCATACTTAGCATTTTTCTTGTGACCTTTGTATTCTGTCAGGTATGCTCGTTGTTAGCCGGTAATGCTTGTAATCTGTCGGTGATGCTTGTAGTCTGGCGTTAATGCTTTAGTCTGTCAATGTTTTATCACAAAGTGTACTAATGGAAAAATAATGTCATCAATAAGTACTTCAATAAGTCATTCTATTAGTGAGAAACAAGGGTTAACAAGCATATAAAACCCTAACATCGACCTATTTCTTTCTAACTAGGATGAGTGTAGAAAATAAAATAAAATCCCTTAGATTATGCTAAATACCAGTGACATAAACAACCTAGCATGGAAGATTTAGTTTAAAAACAACTATTTAACTATTTAGCATGCATATTACTCTAAAATGGACATTATAAACATATGAGAAAGTGACTAATGGAGTGTGTATGAAGCTATGAAGGAATGGGTAGCATAACAATGCTTTGAGATTCCTTCAAAATCTTGGCATAAAAATGCTACAATTCAAAATTTGAGGCTTATTATGAGCTCTAAATCCATTCAATTTATAGAGGAATTGGAGAGAGGGAGGGGAAACAAGGTTCATTAATGGAGCCCCTAAGGTCATTAATGAGATGTAAGAGCCATTAATGCCTTGAGCATTAATGAGGGATGGGAAAGAAGGAATATCCATTAAGGTTTATTAATGGCATTCATTTAAGAGGCATGGGAGGGTGTAAGACTCAACTTGGCAAGTTGGTCCTTAGAGAAGTCATGCTTGAGAAAGTTGACTTTCTCAAGTGGGTTGAGTTGTTAATCTTTCCTTAATGGAATGTGACAACATTAGGAGGTGGGTTAGGATTAGAATTAGAATGAGGATTAGATTAGCATGGGGGAACAGGTTGAGATGGGTTAGAGCCCAGGGTAGAAGTGGTTGAGATAGGTTAGGTTGGGGTTCAAGGGAATATAAATGAAATGAATTAAACTTATTTAATTCATTTAAAATATAGGAATTAATTATTTAAGCATTTTATTTCTTTTTAATAATTAAGGAGACTATAGCCATTTTAGTTAAATTAAATAGGTTAGCGAAATGGGTTCATTTGCAAGTGGTCATTTGATTTAGGGATTTATTTAATTCCTTTATAATTAAATATTATAGCCATGTTTGCATTTGATTTGATTTAATTGGTTTAGATTGATTTGAATCATATGGCTATAATAATTAATATAATTTAGTGATAGAAATCACCTAGGACATTAAATTTGATTTCAAAATAATTATGCCAAGTAGTAACAGGGTCGTTTGGACATAATTGGGGGTATGATCACACTTATGGAAAATAGGTTTTATAGTCGGAACAGACCAAATTCAGGTGGTTACACTACTCAAGCAAGATCATACAATGGAGAAAGGTATTTTATTTTGTTTGTTGATGATTTCTCAAGGATGAAGTGGGTTGTGTTCTTGAAAGACAAATCTGAAGCCTTTGAAAAATTCAAAGCTTTCAAAGCCAAAGTTGAAAATGAGTCTGGATTGAAGATAAAATGTCTGAGATCAGATAAAGTAGGATAATTCACCTCGAACCAATTTTATGATTACTGCGAAGAACATGGAATCAAAAGACAGTTAAGTGCACCTAGAACCCCTCAGCAGAATGGGATTGCACAAAGAAGGAATAGGATAATACTTGATACAAAGTGCACTATCATGATTAAAGGAAAGGTTTCCCATACATATTGGAGAGCTGTGGTCAATACAACAGTCTATACTATCAATAGAATTCAATTAAGGTCAGGCTCAGACAAGACACCTTATGAAATTTGGTTTGGTAATGTACCTACTATAAAATACTTTAGAATCTTTGGAAGCAAGTGCTACATTAAGAGAGATGATAGTATTGGCAAGTTTGATGCTAGAAATGATGAAGGTATTTTTCTTGGTTACTCTACTAAAAGCAAAGCCTATAGATGTTTTAATCTAAGATTGAAGAAGATCATTTAAGTACTCATGTTAAGATTGATGAGAATTTTATGATTCAAGAAAGATACTATGAATGTGCTTCCATGATTGAAGATGAACCTAGACCTATTGATAAAGACATAGTTATTGAAGAAATATTTGACTATATTGATGTTTCATGTAACAATCTTGAACCAAGTCAAGAAGAATCAAAGATTACAGATGAGAGTGTCACTCCTAAAAACTCAAAATACACATCCAAATACCACTCTCAGGAAGACATCATTGGAGATCAGAGCGCTAAATTCTTGACAAGATCTAGAGAAAAAGGTTCAACTGTTGGTGAAGAGGTATGCTTACTTTCTCAAATTGAACCCTTAAGTGTTGAAGATGCATGCAATGATTCAGATTGGAAAAGTGCTATACAAGAAGAATTGGATCAAATAATCAAGAATGATACATGGGAACTGGTCCCTAGACCTCATGACAAGAATATGATTAGAACAAAGTGGATATTCAGGAATAAGATGAATGAAGAAGGTACAGTGATAAGAAACAAAGAAAGATTGGTATGTAAAGGATATGCGCAGAGAGAAGGAATAGACTACACTGATACATTTTACCCTATAATCAAACTGGAAGCTATCAAGTTGTTTTTGGCCTATGCAACATTCAATAACTTTAAAGTATATCAAATAGATGTCAAGTCAGCTTTTCTGAATGGTGACTTGAAGGAAGAAGTTTACATAGAACATCCTAAAGTATTTAATCTATCAGACAAACCAGACATTGTATGCAGACTAAATAAAGCACTTTATGGACTCAAATAGGCCCCAAGAGCATGGTATGAGAGACTTGATGGTTACTTAACAAAGATAGGATTCAGAAAAGGAGCAGCAGATTGTAACTTATTCATAAGAGAGACAGATGAAGGATTACTACTTGTTGCTATTTTTCTTGATGACATTATCTTTGGAGGTAATGACAAGCTCAGTGTAGAATTTTCCAAAGAGATGCAAAGTGATTTTTAAATGAGCATGAGACCTATCAAATATTTTTGGGATTGAATATAAAACAAACAGACAAATGCATATTCATAAATCAGTCTAAGTATGTGAAGGAGATATTGAAAATTTTGAAAATGGAAGACTGCAAACCAGTAAGCACCCCCATGATAACAGGAAGCAATCTTTCTAAAGATTATGATTCCACAGCAATTGACAAGACACTATACAAGTCTATGATTGGAAAACTCATATATCTTACTCAATCTAGACCAGATATTTCCAATACAGTTGGCATTGTTGGAGTATTTGCAGTTGAACCTAAACAAAATCACCTAATGGAAATAAAAATAATATTTTGATACTTAAAAGGGACTATAGACTATGGTTTATGGTATCCTAACTCAGAGAATATACAACTTCATGTGTATACAGATGCAGATTGGGCAGGTTGTGTTGATGACAGGAAGAGTACCTTAGGAGGAGCAGTATTTCTTGGAGATAGGATGGTTACTTGGACAAGCAAGCAGCATAACTGTATCTCTTAGTCAATAGCAGAAGCTGAGTATGTTGTAGCAGCACTGAATTGTTCAACAATGGTTTAGATCAAACAGATCATTAAAGACTTTGGTATTCAGATTGATTATCCTATTGTTATTCACTGTGATAATACCAACACTATCAATATGTCAAAGAACCCTATGATGCACGCAAAAACAAAACACATTAAGATCAAATATCACTTTCTAAGAGAAAAAGTTGCAGAAAGAGAA
This sequence comes from Thuja plicata, assembly GCA_018584345.1. Classification (NCBI taxonomy): domain Eukaryota; kingdom Viridiplantae; phylum Streptophyta; class Pinopsida; order Cupressales; family Cupressaceae; genus Thuja; species Thuja plicata. The sequence continues at coordinate 315,702 of MU228247.1, read as the reverse complement.
GTAAAGTTGGATTATGTGAGCACTAAAGAACAGTTAGCAGATATTTTTACAAAAGCCTTTATCAAAAGATACTTTTGAGTATCTCAGGGAGAAACTGGAAGTAATTCCCTTTCCTGAGTCTGATTAGAATTTGTAGCAAAGAACATCACTACCTAGTGACTGATGAATGGTTGAATACTCTACTTCTAGAGTAGTACCTATTCTTATTTGTGTTTAGCACCCTTTGCCATTTATTTCAAAGGGGGAGTATATATTAAGGGGGAGTATATAGTCATGAAAATAAATACACAGTCAAGGAGCTGCAGCAATGAAGAGGAACCCTTGATGATGATATTGAGAAGATTGTAAAAAGAAAGGAATCACTTTTGAATTGATGGTGTTTTTAATCATATGTTTCCATCAATGTCAAAGGGGGAGATTGTTGGAGATTTGCTTCTGTGCAAATTGTTGATTTTATGTTTGTCATTGATGACAACATATAATATAAAATGGTGTCCTATATGCAATTATCAGTATAGATTTTTTAGATCCTTGCATGTTTATTTCCATGGTGTAGACATATTTCGGTTGCTATGTGCATTCACACAAATTTAGATATGTAGTTTCAGTGGCATTATGTTAATCTATTTTGGCAGTTACAGTTTTTGAAGATCATTTGTTAAGAGCTGACGTATTTACATTGTTTCTTGAGTTGCACCTATCTTTGGGATATGCATGTTTGTATTCATGTTTAGTTATGATTTAATGATGATTATCCAAAGGTGCTAAACATGTTCTAACTAAAGCGTGATGATTGAGTCAATTTGGTAAAGACGACTATGTGAAGTGACACATCCACTCATCTTGAGTTGCACAGTCCTAATTTTCATTATGTGCTTAGTTAAGCTGAAAAGGAAGTTGATGAAGTGTTTCATAAAGCTGTCATGACCTTATCCTTGGGGAAGATACAAATAGTAGTTCAATTGTGATTTCTAAATGTAAAAATGAAGTGAAAAAGATAAGACAGAGCATAACAAAAAGTTTGACAGTAAAAGTTGAAGATCTATGTGAATAATAAGAAGAATATTACAACTCATTGGAATTGATCAAGACATCAAGTCTACTCAAATAGTTCATTTATCAGATATAGTGTCTATCTATTTTACTTAAGGTTGCATCCTTCATCATTTTAGTGTAGTGAGATTTTTGGACAGTGAGTCCTCACCCCTGACAAGGTTATTTGTAAAAGACTCCTAACAGGGTCCGACCCTTAACCAGGTCATTGTACTTCTTGCATTGTAAAGATAAACTCCTAACAGGGTTGTAAGATCTTCTAATAGGGATTATTATACTCAAGTACATTTCATTGTGGGTGCTAATTCCCACTGGGGTTTTTACCTATTTGGTTTCCCCGTAACCAAAATTATTGTGTTCTATCTTGTGTTATCTGAATGTGTTAATGCTTAATGTTATTATGTAATTAATTGGAAAAAAGAATTAAACTAGTTGATAACTGATTCACCCCCCCCCTCTCAGTTATCCCTTGGGTCTATTCCAACAATTACTTGGAACCCTTTTCTACTATAACCACCTCTGGAGTAATTGCTTCTTCCTCGGTATGAACTTTCACCTTTCTATTCAATCTTTCCTTTATCTTGAGATGTATCTAAAATTGACTTGTCTGGTTTAGATCTACTATTTTCACCATGAGATCTACCTCTTCCTCTAGGGAATCTACCACCTCTACCTCTTTGTGTTTGTTCATATCTTCTATTCAACTTTTCCTCAGATTTTAGGTAAAATTGATATGCCTCCTCAATTCTTTCCAGCTTGACCAAACTGATCTCATCTTGTATAGAAATTCTCAATCCATTTAGGTATCTTACTACTCTTTCCATTTCATCTTCAACATGTCTAGATCTGATGTCCAATCTGTATAATTCTTGAGTATAGTCTTTTACAGATCTATCTTTCTGCTTCAAACTTTGCATTTGCCTAATCAGGTTAATCTGATAATCACAAGGTAGAAACTTTCCTTTCAATTTTTTTACCATCTTATCCCATACCTTGATTTTTTCCTTACCTTTCTTCTTTTGATCCAATTGCAGATGTTCCCACCATAAGGATGCATTACCTTTCAACTTTGTGTTTTCAATATTCACCTTCTTATCCTCTGATACATTCTCATATTAAAAATACTTTTCCATCTCAGTTATCTAGTCAAACAATTCATCAGAATCCAACTTTCCACTATACTCAAGAGGATTAAAATGAGGTGTGGACTTCAAACTTGTCAAAAATCATAGGAATCTTTCCTCTTCCTGATTCATCATAGGTCCAGGTGTAGCTTCACCTTGAACCTCTTCTAATTCATCATCACTAACATCCTCAAGATGTCTTCCTCTGCATTGGGCTCTCTCAACAACTTCCAATCTAGCAGTCATCTATCTAAGAATATCTTCTAGACCTAGATATGCATTTCCTCTCCCACAAACCATCTTGAATACCTCTATAATTGTAGGTCAGTTCACAATCTGTTACCCCACCATAATATCACCAACTAGGTTTAGGGTTTACAAGAAGGAACTTAGATCTCACCAATGCTTTGATTCCCCATGATGCAAGGTAGGGTTGATAATAGGGCCAAAGGCTCTCCCAAATATAAAACTAGCTTGCAGACACAATGCAGAAGGAACAAAAACACAGTGAGAGAAGAAACAACATAGATCCTTTTCATTAATTGATCAAACTCAATACATGTCAGGATGTAAGGCCTTCCGAGTTTGGGCCATATACATTCAATGAATTAAAATTTTATCTTCATACATGTGAGGTCACATACCTTCCTTCCAGATAATTCAATTCTTAATCTTCTCTCTTCCCCCATAAAACTATTCTTTAAACTATGGACAAAAAAACAAATATATACAAGAGTCCAACAGAGAATTTGGTACTCAAATCAATAAGTGAGACCTAGATTTAGGTCCACACAGATCCCAATAAGAGACCCCAAATCAATTAAACCATGAAAATTAACTGAAGAAGTTGACCACCAGATCCAAATCCAAAATAAACAACTCGAGAAAAGGATGACCGAGAAATAGAGTGACTCATGCAAGGAACACCCCAAGTAATGGGAAAAAAACCCAAGTGTCAAAAGAGAAACCCAAGAAACAAAAAATGGACAAGCATGCCTGAGCAATAGGACCCGAGCAACCTTCTAACAGCTATGCAAATCAATCCATAAGATCATATCTAATCATTAATAACTCTGATCAAAATTCTGAGTCCATCGCCATGAAACCCTCTAGGAATAGATTCAAATATTTAAATTATAGTTATAATGGTCAAAGGTGGCATAGAAAATAATTCAAATGGTCTAGATCAAGTTGTATCATAGGTTTAAAACATGTCCCTTAATTCCTTTATGTTACCCAGGCTCATGATCAGATTGGACAGGTGGTAGCAAGGTGCAATGCCTCAATGACTAGATTTTGATCACATTATCTTTGAGGATTTACTCTATCTATTGGATTAAATCCTACTTGTCTGCATTTCAATTTATCTTTTTCCTCAGCCTTTAACTTTCCTCCAACCTGCACTTTAACTCTGGCTGTATCTAGAGATTGCGTGACTGAGTAATCTCCAAGTCGCTAAATTTTTTAACTAACCCTAGGTATATTCAGAGATTTTATGTACACCACTAGATCTTCATGCAAATAAACATCTATGATCATATGCATAGCAACTTCACATTAAATTTATCCTGACTTGGATTCATTAAGAGATTGTGCAACTGAGAAGATCTCAAAGTTGCAGAATTTTCTACTTAACTCGGGTCACATTTAGAGATTTAGCGCAAGCCCTTAGATTTAAATATCCTTGGAAAAATGTGGCAACATCATGTTGAATCACTGGAAACTTGACTCATTCTTTACCTTAACTTAACCTTAATTTATTTGGAGATCACGTGACTAAAGAAACTCAAAGTTGCAAAATATTTTTATTTAGCGTGAGTTAACTCTGAGATTACACCACACCACACAATTAGATCAAGATCTATGCCTCGCGCTTATTCTTAGAACTATTTTTTACTTTCTCATTTCCTTCTAAGATAATGAGACAACCACAAGATCTTCATTACATTGACGGTTTAGGTTTGATCTTAGATAGCCCATGCTTGACTAATCTTAACTCGATCAAAATCCTATTCCATCCCGAGATTCAGTGACTAAAAGAAACTCTAAGTCGTGGAAGTTTTTACTAGTTCCAGAGTTTATTTCAAGATTACACAAGAACCATAAGATCCTTTCTTTAATCAATGGCCAAGATCATGCCCATGCAACTCAACTTTAGGTCAAAAATTAACCATGCTTGACTCAAGGTCTGTCTAGAGATTGCACAACTGAAGGAATCACCAAGTTGCAAGATCATTTCTAGATCTTGGAGTTTATTTTGAGATCTCACACCAAGCACACAATCTAAACAAGATCTACGGTCTGTGTGTAATCTCCAAATATATCATGACATCATCTTTTAATGTTAGATTAAGCACCAACCACTTATCTTTTCTTTGATCAATGATCCTCGCCAAGTCTTTGAATACTTCTATAATTCATCAAATCCTTACGAGATTAAACACCAACCCCAGATCTCTGCTTTGATCAATAGCCACAATCCTTTTCCATGCCAACTCTACTAAAACTCAAACTTACCTTTCTTAACCATGATCAAAATTAGGGATTGCGTGACTGTATGAAACTCAAAGCCACTGAACAACTATCCTAACTCAAGTTATATTATGAGATTACATGCAGTCCATCAAATTATGTTAGAATTAGAACTCAATCAATGACCAACATTGAATCTCAAGACATATTTGTACTTTCCCAATTCTTTTTGAGATTATGAGACAACCACAAGATTGACATTGCATCAATGGTTCTCTCTTAATCTTGAGATCTTTAACCTAACCCTGAATTCATTATGATATCACATGACCAAAGAGAAAAAGTAATCCTACCTTTGACTCTGGGTCAATCTGGATATTGCACAACTAACTAAGTCTCAAGGTCACTGAATGAAATACCTAACTCATGGTTTACTTTGATATCATGCATGAGCCATAGGATCATATCAAGATTAATGATGCATGTTTAATCTTGAAATAGAAACAAAATATTCCATATCGATCTTAGATTAGGAGATGAAGAGCCGCGCAAAGTCGCCAGATAAAAAGGAATATTCCATCTCGGTTACGCAACTAAAAGATAAACTTAAAAATGATAAAGTGTGCATATATTAAAATATTTTTAAGTGACTAAGAAAAGGTAATAAAAAATTAGAATATGTCTTGAGGTTTTATGGTTTTAACCAAATTTTGACACAACAAGACTTACGGTTTCAGCCAGAGGCTAGAAATAATTGTAGAGAAAAGAGGGAAAAGCTCAAAACCATGGAAAATTTTATCTTGGGCTAACAGTTTCAAGAAAATAGAAGATATTAAAAGTAATAAGGTATGGAAGGTAAAAGAATCTAGTGACGATAAGGTTTAGGGAGATTCAATAAATACTACTGAGTCTTCGCCTGGTTCTGACATTGCTACATAAACCTAGATGGCCAAGCATGGCCTTAGGGGGAGCATTGGAAGAATACATCTAAAATTTATCCAGCCCCTGAATTTAAGAAGTAAGCTCTTGTGAGCTTAGGGAGAGCATGTAGACATGTTTTGGAACACATATCTATGATCACATGGTTTTATATATATATACTATGATCGCCAAGTTGTGACTCGACTAGCTTATGTGCAGAAATAAGTTTATTGTCATTTTTCACTCAACAAAGTATACGGATATTGAAGAAATAGAGCTAGAGAAAGTATATTGAAGAGTTTGATTAAGCAAAGATCTTACATTTCCACAGTAAAAAGGTATTTAGATTGATTGTGAAGATTTTGAAATGGATACACCTATGATTTTCAATGTTGCAGAGAGACCTAGATACAAATTCAAGAAAAACCCTTTCAAATATACTGAGGATGACCCTGAAGGCGTGTTTTATCAAAACCCCTATAGATTTTTACCTGTCAATGATATTAGGGCATATATACATTGTAAGTTTGAAACTCTGGGAGATGGAGAAATTGCCACAGAGATGGGAAACATGTTAGGTGATGACAGAAAGATGAAAGATGAGTTCGCACACCTAAATGACCTGAGCATTTTGGATATAACTGAACTTCACAACTTTGATGAAGAAGAATAGATAAAGATCATATTGAGAAGAGTCCATGATCGGTCCATATGGCTTGGAGATCATCTTGTGAAGATCTGCAATGAATTGATTCATTCTATAACAGGATTGGACAATACTAGTATAGTACCTTTTGCTGAGAAGAATACTAAGAAGATGGTAGAAGCCCAAATGCATTCACAATGGGACAAGAGAATTATGATGGTAAATGATGTATTCCAATAGGATGTAAGATTGATTACTATGATTTTGGACTATAAAATCCATTATAGCAGCCGACTAAATTCTCTATCAGCAGGTGTAATTTTAATGGCTTATAAGATGGTGAAGGAAAACATCAAGTATAATCTATTCAAAGTCTTAACACAAAAATTCTTGGAAAATGTAAGGCAGATTAAGAAGGACAAGTCTAAAGAATTCATATTTGGATCTTTTTGATACACATGTACATTCACATTGTTCACAAATTTCCTGGTATGCACCCTAGAGCATGGAAAGACAATATACCTACTGGAATTCAGATTTCTCAAAGTTATAGGAGACAAAACAACACATGGGTAGATGGTGAAATGTTTTCTATGATCTAAATCCTACAGAGAGAAATGATGGCAAGAGAAAGAATTCCAAAGGCAATAGTGGAAAAATATAAGGACTTAATCTATTTCATGGTTGAAATTGATTGTGTATTCTTTGAGTTAGTTATACCTAGAAAGAAATAGGGTTATCCACTAGGCTATGAGGTAAGTTATGAAGTTCTAATCATGCAAGTAGAACACATTTTAGCTTCAGAAGTTGATTCATTAGAAAAGAGATGGGGAACTTATGAGGAGAAGTTAGAAAATATTAGAGAGGAACAAGCTAGAGCATTAAGGAAGAGTAAAATAGAAAATATAGTAGATGATTTGGCAACCAAGGTAGGGATATCCAAAGAGGAAATGAAAGAAGTGAGGAAGAAGATGACAGAGAGAGATTTTGGGTTTGAAAACACTGCTAATGTAGCCCTTCCACCTCCAGAAATTGTATAGATAGTTAGTCCAATTTCTATAGTTATAGATGTAACTATTGGAAATGAGATAAGTAACTGAGAGTGGAGGGGTGAATCAGTTACTCCAAAACAAATCCCTTGTCCCTTAGATTTCTTAAACAATATAACACTGTTACTCGGTTAATCAAGATATTCTTCTATAACTCAGGTGTTAAAGAAATATTTCTAATATCCAATGCAATTATACTTTAGTGATTAAGTGCAGAAACATAAAGCATGAAACAAATAACATATACACAGGTGACACCAAGATTTAACATGGAAACCCAATATGGGAAAAACCACCAATGTAACTAGTTACTATTTTTCACTCTTCTAAAGTGAGCCCTGTTAGGATCCAACACTATTAGGTGTGACCATGTTAGAGGATTTAAATCACCCTATGAGGAGTGACCTTGTTAGAGGTCTTTAACACTTCAACATAGAAATGCTATCTTGTGAGAGGATTTACCAAAAGACTGTTAAGTCTACTCTGTTAAGAGATTTGAGATCACTACTACAATTGTTAGAAAGTAACAATGAATTGACCTGTATGTGTAAGCAACTATCTTTGCTGATTCAGATCACTTTTCTAATTATAAATGGATCCTTTTTTATCAAATATTCTATTGCAGCTCTGAGTTTTCTATACTCAATCATAATCCCATCTTATTTTGCCTTCACTCTTCATATCACAGAATTCCACACTTTTGCTTATACACTCTCTTCCACACATTTAATCCAAACTTGACCTTTCATATATATGATTGTATCATCTTAAAATGGAATCACTTCCATGTTAATAATTTTTAACCCTCCTTAGGGGGTTTTTTTGACCACCATCATATTGTCCCCTCATTTTTGCATCTTCTCCTACTTTTGTGTCTGTTTAGGACCTTGATTGGGCCTCTCTAGGAACCATCCATCTCATCTTGCATATTTTTTAGGGGTCCTGACTCCCTGGGTCAAGGAGGACCTCAAACTTGACCTGGGTACCCCTTTCCAATTTGGAAGTCTGTCGGCTGCTGGAGGTCATCAAAAATTCATTTCCCGCTTCCGGGTCAGCTATTTTGGGTTCCAAAGTGACGATTCTTAAATTATATTTAATATAGGTCTTCTTCTAGGGGTATAGGCCTAAATGGAATTTAGTTATCCTATGTAGGCCTCTCTAGAAGAATGTTCCCTAGTTTTGTATAAAAGGAATTTTTCTCCTATCATTTTCTCTAACCATCAACTAACTGAAAAAACTAAGAAAGTGTGATCAAGCGCCTCTAAAGAAGTCATCAAGAAAAAAATTTCAAGCATCTATTGTTCTACATTTTTTCAAGATTTCAAAGTGTTCAATTCTTCCTCTCAAGCATTCAAGTTCTCCAATGAAGATCAAGGATTCAAGCTTTCAAGCCTTTGAAGGGATTTGGTTCAAACATTCAAGATTCATCATTCAAAGCCCTAGATCTATCCATCATGGTGGTGTGATCTTCCTTTAAAATCCTTTGCGCATCCTCAAAGACCTTTCCATTCTCTCTTTAAGGTGGATTCCAAGCATACAATCATGGAGGTTTATGGTTTCTAATTGAGTCCAAGCTTTCATATTTATATACTTATTTACATTCAAAATACAATTGCATATCTATTGAATATCATAGCTTCATTATTAGATTTACTTCTACTACTTGCTAGCATTATTTATTTCAATTATTGATTTCAAGGTTAATTCCTAAATTGGGGTTTGACTAAGGAAAACCCCTCCCCCAACAAATAATCCATTTTTCTTGTAGGTATAGGTTCGGAACAGTAGATCAGAGTGCAGATTCGGATACCCTTTTTGGATAACTTTCAAGATCCAAAAATAGAATTTCAGTCTAAGACTTTTTAGGTTGATTATGCCCTAGGTCGGAATCATAAATTATGGTCAATGGTGACATTGACTTGAGGGTACAAATCAAAACTATGTTAGAATAGAAAAATATTTATGGGTTTTATTGTCTCTGTGTTTCTATTCCAGATCCGGTCTCAGATTTTCCAGAAACTGAGTGCAGACCCCCAAAAATAGCATTCTTCAGATTTTTAATATTTCAAGGTTAGTACTTTTATCCTATTCATTTCAATTAAATTTATTAATCTTTATAAATCTATCACACACTCTCTTCTATAAAATAGGAATTTAGGGTTTTTTTCTTTATCCATATCCATATCCTTAATAGGTTGATTCATTTATGCATTGATCCTTTCTTTAGGGTTAATCAATTTGGATCTTCCCTTTAAGAAATTTGGGATCAAGA
>MU228247.1:285539-306115 GCA_018584345.1 Thuja plicata | reverse complement strand
TAGGAATTTAGGGTTTTTTTCTTTATCCATATCCATATCCTTAATAGGTTGATTCATTTATGCATTGATCCTTTCTTTAGGGTTAATCAATTTGGATCTTCCCTTTAAGAAATTTGGGATCAAGAGGACAATCCTACCCTCCTCACACACATTTTAGTAAACACATCTATTTCAAATGTAACATCTTTTCTAAACACCATTTCTTATATTTTATATGTTACATTTTATATGTTACATTTTGGTGAACCCGTGATAGACAACTCTTTATTTTTTGTGTTAAATGCTTTGCCTCTTTTTCTTAGATACTAGATCTTGCATATTAAATTAGTTTTATTTTATTCTCTTGCATTTTAAAATACAAAAAAATGTACATACTCATAAAAATATAAAAACATTTCTTACATTTTATTCACTATGAAGATCTATAAGATGCTTTGGAGTATGGCTATTTTTCTCATTACGCTTCTTTTAGCACCTCTTTATAGTACTTATGATGTATATGAGAGTATCATTCATTTCATCATGTTTGTTAATCTTCATGTTTCACTTGCTTATGCTATTTTGAGATTAACTAATACTAGTCTTCCTACTTTCAAAACTTTCATTAAGGATTTGTGTAGTGGACTTATTACTCTTTTGGATTTTGTGAAGAATTGGGTAGATAATACCCCATCTACTAATCTTCCTAATCCTAATCCTATCATTCCTAATATAGCTCCTAATATTCCTAATCCTAATCCTACCAATCCTAATCCAATTCCAAATATTCCTATTTCTATTTCTCCATCTTCTATCCCTAGTTCTTCCCACACTTATGATGGGGCTCAAGCTAAGGTTCATGATGCTGATGTTCAAGAATTCTTTCATTTACCTTCCCCTTCTTATCCAATCCATGACGATATTAAAGGGAAAACAAAAATAAACCTCTTCACCACCTATCATTCCACTATATACAACATTTTATCATGAACACCATAATCAATCTCCTCTTGTAGAAGCTTTGCAAGATATGTACACTATCGTATATACTATGGTGGATAAACAAGGATATAAGGGTTTAGGGCTTGGTATCAATGAACAAGGTGTTAAAAACCTGATTCATTCATCTCCTAAACAAGATATGCATGGTATAGGTTTCCCACCTCCTCCAATCAAGGTAGTTGATCTTAACCATTGTCCTCCTCTTCATGTTCTTCTTCCAACACCTTCTTTAGATCACCCTGATACTCCTCAAGATGTGGCTAAAAAAGTGTATGTCCAGTTAATGAATTCTAAGAAAGATATCTTTAAACCTATTTTCAAAAATGCTCTCTCTAAATACAGATGTCCTTTTCATTATATTAATACACATTTACTTACTTATTGTGTGCATTTCAAATTATATGTTAGAAAAAGAGCTACTTTAGTAATTATATATCATTCCCGTGCAGTATTATAATTTCTTCATAATTTTTATATAGGGCATTCCCCTCGTTCTTCTATAAGTTAGATCATATTTATCCTCTTGTATTTTAACTGGGGGAAAGAGGTATTTCATTTCAGTCTTCTAGGATCAATTATGCTCTTAGAAATTACTTTGTTTTGAGTTTAATCAGTTATTCTTTCTATATTCTATAATTTTTTATTATGATACATCTTTCATTCGTTCATAATAATTCATGATATCTTTTTTAGGATATTTGTTTTGTAAAGATATCTCTTTGTTACAATATCTCTTGATATAATTTGATATATCCCTTGCTTTCATCCCTGGGGGGCAAGGTATTTTCCTTCGATCCTCTATCTAAGGATATACTTTCCTTAGCATAGTGGCATTTGTTTATCATACAACATTATTTCCTTATAAAGATTTATCTTTTGGCTATGGATACCCTCTTATATGAGAGGTGATTGTCCAAGGTAATCACCTCTTCTTTATTTTAAAAATTATTTTATTTATAAAATCTTGCCTTTGCTTTGGGTTAGAGTTTGATTCCTTCATTCCGAGGTTCCTCTTCCTTTTGATTGCAGGGGGCTTGATGATCGAATCTTTGGTCCATCTTTTCTTTAGAAGATGACATCTTATCTTAAGCACTCCTCTATGGTGGGGGTCTTGATGATAATATATTTTCCTCTTTGAGGATCCTTTTTACATATGTGACATATCCATTTCATGATCATCTATGTTCTTAGGTGTAAGGGTCAATACTTTTTGCTAAGGATATAGGGTATATTGTTGTTGAGTTGGATATCTCCTTACCTTGTGAAGTAGGTATCCTCTTTCTCTTCCTTATCGTGCCTAGTGGGTGGTCATGATAAGGAGGGGGGAATATATATGGTCTCCCTTATATTGTATTTTACATTATTTTACATTTTACAATATGCTAAATCCTCGGAAGGTAACGCACATAAGTTGCTAAATCCTGAAGAGACACGCATTTTCATTTTTATTTTTATTTTTGCTAAATCCTCGGAAGGTAACACACATAAGCTCCTAAATCTTGAAGAGATACGCATTTTCAATTTTACAATATGATAAATCCTTGGAAGGTAATGCACATAAGTTTCTAAATCTTGAAAAAACATGCATTTTATATTCCATAGTGATACAAGAATGCAGATCTATGGATATTTCAAAAGTCGTCAGAAGACGCATTACAATTACAAAGCATAGTTTATGGGTGAACCTGTTGGGCTCTCCCTCCTTGGTGATTCATGGTAAGGTGGGCATCTTACTAGGCGAGATAATCACTATCTCTTTTCTCTCTTTCGCTTTCATGCTAGTAGGATTAGATCATGAAGCTATGTTATCTATAGTGTTGATATTGTCTTGCTTATGTAGTCATGTATGTTTTCTATGATTAATTTCTCTTTAATTTCATATCTTTATGCATGTATGTTGAGTTATAATCCTTTTTTGTGGGGCTCATGTCCTTGACTTCGTGATGTTCTATCTTGTTTTAATCCACCAGAGTCTTTCTTCTAACTTTATCGCGAGTATGTTCAATTTCCATACCCCCGCTAAAGTGGGGTCTTAATGTATCATCTTAAAATGGAAGCACTTCCATGTTAAGAATGGTTATCCCTCCTTAGGGGGTTTTTTTTACCACCATCATATTGTCCCCTCATTTTTGCATCCTCTCCTACTTCTGTGTCTATTTAGGACCCTGATTGGGCCTCTTCGGGCACCATGCATCCCATCTGGCATATTTTCTAGGGGTCCTAACTCCCTGGGTTAAGGTTGACCTTGACCTTGACCTAGGTCAAGGTTGATATTGACCTTGACCTAGGTCCCCCTTTCCAATCTGTAAGTCTGTCAGCGGCCAGAGGTCATCAAAAATTCATTTCCCACTTCCGGGTTGATTGTTTTGGGTTCTGAAGCGACGATTCTTAAATTATACTTAATATAGGTCCTCTTCTAGGGGTATAAGCCTATATAGAATTTAATTATCCTATGTAGGCCTCTCTAGAAGAATTTTCCCTAGTTTCATATAAAAGGAATTTTTCTCCTCTCATTTTCTCTAACCATCAACTAAGTGAAAAAACTAAGAAAGTGTGATCAAGCACCTCTAAAGAAGTCATTAAGAAAAAATTTTCAAGCATTTATTGTTCTACATTTTTTCAAGATTTCAAAGTGTTCAATTCTTCCTCTCAAGCATTCAAGTTCTCCATTGAAGATCAAGGATTCAAGCTTTCAAGCCTTTGAAGGGATTTGGTTCAAACATTCAAGATTCATCATTCAAATCCCTAGATCTATCTAGCATGGTGGTGTGATCTTTCTTCAAAATCCTTTTTGCATCCTCAAAGACCTTTTCATTCTCTCTTCAAGGTGGATTCCAAGCATACAATAATGGAGGTTTATGGTTTCTAATTGAGTCCAAGATTTCATATTTACATACTTGTTTACATTCGAAATACAATTGCATATTTATTGAATATCATGGATTCATTATTAGATTTACTTCTACTACTTGCTAGCATTCTTTATTTCAATTATTGATTTCAAGGTTAATTCCTAAATCAGGGATTGACTAAGGCAAACCCCTCCCCCCAACAAATAATTCATTTTTCTTGTAGGTCCAAGTTCAGAATAGTAGATCGGAGCGCAGATTTAGATACCCTTTTTGGCAAAATTTTGGGATCCAAAAATAGAATTTTAGTTTGAAACTTTTTAGGTCAATTTTGCCCTAGGTCAGAATAAAAAATTCTAGGTTAATGGTGACATTTCCTTGAGGGTACAAATCAAAACTGTGTTAGAATAGAAAAATATCTCTGGGTTTTCTTCGTCTCTGCATTTCTATTCTAGATCCAATCTTAGATTTTCCATAAACTGAGTACAGACCCCCAAAAATAGCATTCTTCAGATTTGAAATATTTCAAGGTTAGTAATTTTCTCCTTTTCATTTCAATTAAAGTTATTAATCTTTCTAAACCTATCACACACTCTCTTCTATAAAATGGGAATTTAGAGTTTTTTGCTTTATCCATATCCTTAATAGCTTGATTCATTTATGCACTGATCCTTTCTTTAGGGTTAATCAATTTGGATCTTCCCTTTAAGAAATTTGGGATTAAGAGGATAATCCTACCCTCCTCACACACATTTCAATAAACACAACATTCTTAAATGTAACATTTAGTTCATCATCTCTATTTACTATCTTACATTTTGGTGTCCTCCTATTTTTTATGTTACAATGATAAGTCCTATCAATTCAACTTGAATATACTTATAAATAAGTAATAAATCACAATTCAGTCGGCCTCATATAACCAATTAATTATAGAATGTAAACCATTGTTATTCGGATGACACTGAATAATAAACTCGATTAACACTGACTTTCTTTGATGCCCAACCATAGCTGAAATGCCCAAGTGACTCGGTCAACACTGAAAAACTCTTTCTATTCACCAACTCTGCTCGGTCTGAATGCAGACATTTGTGTAACATCACTACATAAGTGTAAATACATGTGTAACATCAATGACAATACACAATTGAATAATTGTCTTCAACAATCTCCCTCTTTGGCATTGATGGCAACACAACATGTCATAATACAAATAATTGTAGAGCAACATAGAACTTTTTTTAATGTCTTTAGCTTCATTCTGATTCTCATCCAAAAACTCCCTCTTTCATCAAACTCTATCTCTTGATAATAAGATTTCTCCCTTTGATATCAAACTCTTCCTCTTTCTTTTATGAACTCTCCCTTAAGTAATTTCTTCTGTATTATAGAAAACTCTCCCTCTTTGACAACAAATGCCAAAGACTCCATCTCCATAAACACTATGTATCAATACCAAAACTCAATACTATTTTTCTTTGAATTTGTAATGTAGTTGAGTGTACTAATTCATCTACAATGGGCTCTGATGTACCTACATCAACTGATAGATCTTCACTATGACTCGGGTTGATGCATCACTAAACTATATTTTAGTGAGCTTCAGTTAGGGTAAGCACCACTAGCTTTCCTCTAAGATACAAAAATGCATCCTTAGGTAAGGTTTTGGTGAATATGTCTGCAACTTGTTCTTTAGTACTCACATATTCCAACCTTACTTCTTTATTTTGTACTAATTCCCTTAGGAAATGATACTTTATTGCTATATGTTTGGTTTTGGTGTGCATCACTGGATTCTTTGAAATGTTAATGACACTGGTGTTGTCACAGTAGATAATAATTGGTTCTTTTACATCTTCCTCCATTCCTCACAACAACTGCTTGAACCATATGATGTTTGAATAGTTCACTACTACAACAACATATTATGCCTCTGTTGTAGACTAAGAGATACAATTTTGTTTCTTGCTAGTCCAAGATACTAACCTCTTCCCAAGAAAGAAAGCTCCACCACTAGTGCTTTTCTTGTCATTAACACTTACAGCCCAATCAGCATTAGTGAATGTCTTCAAATCAAATTTCCCACCTTTCTTATACCATAAACCATAGTCTTTAGTACCCTTCAGATATCTCAAAATTCTTTTGATTTCCATTAGGTGATTATCTTTGGGATTAGCTGAAAATATTGCAAAAATACCAACTGCTAATGCAATATCAAGTCTGGTGTGAACAACATATTGTAGTTTTCCTATCATGGATATTTAGTTAGTCTGATCTACCTCCTTTGAATCATCATCCTTAGATAATTTTTGTCCAATACACATGGGTGTTCAAATAGGTTTGGAATCTTCCATTCCAAATTTCTTGAGTATCTTCTTGATATATTTTGATTGATTAATGTAGATACCATCCTTCATTTGATGAACTTGTAATCTAACAAAGAATTTTATCTCACCAAACATAGACATCTCAAATTCTTTACTCATAGCTACAGAGAATGCTCTGCATAAGTCATCATATCCAGTGAATAATATGTCATCAAAAAATATCTCTTCCAACAATATTTTTTTCTATGGTCCTTCTTTGATGTACAGGATACTATTATCAGTGGTTCTCTAAAATCCAACATTTACTAGGTAACCATGCAGTCTTTCATACTAGGCTCTTGGTGCTTTCTTCAGTCCATACAATGCTTTGTGTAGCTTGAAAACCATATTCCTTTTGCTAGGATCAACAAATCCTTTAGGTTGTTCAATGTAGACTTCTTCTTCTAGTATTCCATTCAGAAATGCAGACTTCACATCCATTTGATATTCTTTGTATCCTTTATGTGTATCATATGCCAGAAGAGTTCTGACTCCTTCAAGTCTTGAAAGAAGAAAAAAAGTTTCTCCATAATCAATACCCTCTTCTTGAGCATATCCTTTACAAACTAGTATGGCCTTGTTTCTAGAAATTTCACCATTTTCATTCATCTTATTTCTAAAAACCCACTTGGTTCCAATCACATTCTTGTCATTTTTCCTAGGCACAAGAGTCCAAGTTTTGTTCTTCTCAATCTTCTCAATTTATTCATTCATTGCATCTATCCAACTTTCATCATTTAATGCATCTTTAACAATTCTAGGTTCAAATTCACTTAGTAAACATGTACCTTTGATTTTGTTCCTTGTCATTACACCTTCTATCTGATCTTCAATTATCTGCTCAGGTGCATGATTCCTTCTAACATATCTAGAAAGTACTGGATCCTTTAGTCTTAATTCTAGACTTGATCCACTATTTCTATAATTCTCAAACATTCTTTCCTATTCTTCTATCTGATGCTCGGGTTCCACTATCTGTGACTCAGGTTCCTCTGTCTGTGACTTGGCTCCCTATACCAATAGCTCGGGTTGCATAGTTTGCAACTTAGGTTGTATAGTTTGTGTTAGTATATTCAGTGGTTGACAGTTCTATTGTCCAATCACCATTGCTTGAGTCATAGGCATAGTATCAGGTTCATGATACACAAAGTTTTTGTAGTCTTTAGGCTCTTTACTTCTCTGCTCTTCATATATTTCTGCAAACTCATCAATCTTGACATATACACTTTCTATGACTTTATGAGTAGTAAGATACAACATTTGTCTGCTTTTCTTTTACATGAGTACCCTAGGAATATTCCTTCATCACCTTTTGCATCTAGTTTTCCATTTCTTTCTTACTTCAAGATTTAACACTTACTTCCAAATACTTTGAAATAATGAACATTAGGTTTATAGCCATACCATAATTCAAAAGGTGTATGGCTACTACCTTTCTTTAGTTGAACTCGGTTCAAGGTGAATATTATAGTGTTGATGGCCTCCTTCCAGTTTTTGGCAGCAACATTCTTTTCAATCATTAGGGTTCTGGCACAATCCATATTGGATTTGTTTCTTCTTTCTACTATTCCATTTTGATGTTGTGTACCAGGGGAAGATACCTATCTTTTGAGTTCTCTTTCATTACAGAATTCATTGAACTCATTAGAAATGAATCTCCTTCTCTATCATATCTTAGACATTTTTGTTTCTTTCCAGTTTCCTTTTCAACTCTTGCAAGATACCATTTGAATTTTTGAAAAGCTTCTGATTTTTCTCTGAGAAACATGACAGTCATCATTCTAGAATGATCATCAAAAAATAGAATAAAATATTTCTCTCCATTATAGCTTTTTGTTCCAAATGGTCCACAAAGGTCAATGTGTACCAATTCCAAGATTTTTTCAGTATTGTAATTATTGCTTTTGAAACTTGTCTTGCTCATCTTTCTGATTTGACATTGTTTGCTTGTTTCTAACTTGGGTTTCTTCAAAATAGGAATACCTCTAACTCTCTTGTTCTTTATTGTTTTTACCAGATTATCTGTGAGGCGTCACCCCGAACCCCATCATAGTTTTCCAATTTTTTTCTACTTATGATAGATTTAGCATATGATACTTTATATTTTGATGCACTATGGACCTTATGGATTTTATGTTTTATGTCGTGGATTGTTCATTTTTGATGTTGGATACATGATACTTTATGATGCACTTTATGGAATATATTATGTTTCTATTATGGACATCATTTGAGACAATTGATTTGGAATAAATATTATGATTATGTTATGGATTATTGATGGTAGGAGAATTATTAGAAATAGAAATTAAATTGAGATATCATGTAATGTAAACTTTACCTTATGTATATGCTTTAATGAAATTCCTATTTATTGTGATCTTAAGTAATAAACTTAGTATGTTGATGTTCCCTTGATTTTTGAATATTACTTAATTCTTTATGATGAATATTTATCTTCTCAGACTACTGATATTTGAATTAAGTGTGCAGGTATGAGACCATGGTATTTTATCTGGGAAACCAAACATAGGAATATGTGAACTCAGTTTGAGCCAAGGTTGCATCTAATGAGAGACAAGACCTTGTTGTATCATGATTTAATTTGTAAATGTATATGGTTGATTTTGGAAATGTATTCCTTAAATGTATTTTCTTATTTCCTTGTGATTTTGCCCAAGTGGATATGACATAGCCTAGTGATGCGCAAATGTGGTGTGTCATTTGACACTTGTGATTTGTAATTAAGCCCATGACATGTCAACTTGGGAATGGTTATCCACCTACCTAGGTAAGTACATTAGTGAATCCCCATATGCATACCTTGGTTTGGGAGATGGGGGTGTGTTCATCTCATTATAATTTCGTATGTACTCTTATAGTGGATTTTTGGAGGGGTTAGAAAGTGCCTAGGGGTGTGTTGGAGTCATCTTTAGGTAGCCCACTTGTTATACCAATAGATAAGGGTCATTTTAACTCTAGGATAGCCTCTGGTTGACCATGTGACCCTTCCAAAAAGTTGGTTTCCCAAGTTGGACGAAAATCAACTCTTGTGAGGCTTGATCTTGGATAGACCACCTTTCCATCTTTGTGCTAAGACATTATTCACATTTTTGGAGTTTCCCCTTTTGGATCCATTTTTAGAAAGTTGTGAGAGTTTAGGGAAGAGAGACCAATTAGAGGGTTTTCCTTCTCCCCATGAGTTTCTAGTGACCTTTTTAGTGGGGGCTCTCCATGTTGGAGAGTTGGAACACCCACTCTCTAACTTAGAGACATAGCTAAAGTTGGTGACATTGGAAGGAGGACTTAGGCTAAACGGGAGTTCTTCTACAACCATCTTATAATAAGCTTGGATCTAGGTTGGTGGAATTATTTCAACTCATTTCTTATAGTTATATTTTGTGCTTGCAAGAAGGATGGATGTTGTGTGTGTCTTGTAAAAATATTGTAGATATGTTCTTGTAGTAAATTTTATGTTGTTGTTGTTGTGAAGTATTTGCTTTGTTTTTCTCTTGTAAATGTTGTTAATGGGAGTCTCAAGGTCCACTCACCCTTGGGAGGGAAGAGTAGCCTTGGGGGTGAAGGAGTTTGATAGCCCTTGGTGTAGAGTCTCTCCTCAAGGAGGAGAGGGAAAGAATCATGGAGTTTGGGCTTCATGAAGCCTCCCTTGTTGTTACTTATTTTGGGGGTCAGAAGGGCATAATGTTGATCTTTGGTTTTATATTGAGAAGGAAAGTGTTTGTAAATCCATGTGAGAGCTTGGGTATAAATTTTGGGTTTGGCCTTCTCCCTTGGGTATTTGGTCCACTTCACCCCATATTGGGTCATTGAGAGACTCATTGTGCTAAGCCTTGGTGGGGAGTTTTGTGAGTGTTACTTGTTTTGTTTTGTATTCTTTATTGCATGTATGTATCCCTCCTTTGTTTGGTTCCCCAAGCTCAGGGGTGGCCTCATAAGAGGCCTAGGTTGGGTGGAGAGCAGCCCATGGTCCCATATGTTTCCTTGTTTTGCTTTGCAGATTTGTGGAGTTGGAGCTACATTGAAGCCTTAGAGTTGAATTTGGAAGAAAGAGTATTGTTTATTATGTACATCTCTACATGTTTATGTAAAGGCCTTTGACGCAATAATAGGAAAAATGCATTTTAAAGGAAAAGTATGAAGAGGCATGTGGTTGTAAATATGTACCCTTGTGACTTTTTTTTTTAGAGTTCAATAAGATATGAACTTATAGATTTTACTATTATGCACTTGATAAATGAAGTTTCCTTCTTAAATCTGGAGCTATGTGGTTTGAAAGCTTGATTTATTCTTTTAAGTTAGGAAAAATAAACTAGTAGATGCTTTTTTCATTTTTAACCTTCTTGGGCATAAATATTTACTTGCTGCAATATTGAGAGTTAAATGAAAGAGAAATCTACCTAAGGATATTGACCTAGTTAGTTAATAGGTCATAATGATAATGGAAAATGAAAACTAATTTCATACATTACTCATAGTAAACTCTATTTTTTTGTTAGCTTCTCTCTTCCAAAATTTTAGTACTGTAATTGCTACTTTATTGCTGCTATAGGTATATTTAAGTTTAACCAGAATCAAGTATCAAAGTCATATAATGCTTTAAAACATTAGAAGTTATTTTTAGTAGTTCTCTATACCTATGTTGTTAAAAAAAGAAAGATATATATACCTATATTCATATATGCATCTATATGTTAAGTATAAAAGAAGTTAATTAAATTAAAAAATATGTATTACCATAGCTGATATTCTAGTTTTTTATTATTATGCTGCATATATACTTACCCTGTATATGAACACACACACACACACACACACACACACACGCACATATATATAAGAAAATATTAGTTTAACCTTGCTGCTGCATTTATAAATATATTTATATATGTATATAAATATATATATATATATAAGTGTTTTAATTAAATAAACAAAAATAAAATTAATTAAAATAAAGTAAAATAATAAAATAATAATAATAAAAAATTAGGAGGGGCGGCCGAAGCCACCCCAACCCCGCGGTACCTTAATGAAAGGGGGGAGGCCACGACTCCTCCCCACCCTATGGTGAGCGAAGCCACCACAGCTGCAACCACAGTGGTGGCAGTGCCGTCGACTGTGGTGGGGCTATGGGGGCAACGCCACCATAGGGCCGATCCAATCCGTGCAACCCCACGCCCAGCCGCCACCATTAAAACAAGAACTTTCGCCCCCCATCAGCAACGCCACCTATTTTGCAGGTCGACCGCCGCCATTAAAACCCTGTAGCATATAAATGATATTTATATAAATGTATATATATATATTAATATATATACTTACAGAGATGTAAGTGTATGTATATATTATAATGTATATACATGTTCTTTGTAGTATTCTTCTTGCTTCCTCTCATGGCTGCCACGCCTGCACATTGCTTAAGGAAAAAAAAAAAGAGGCTAGGGTTTGTAGGAAGAGTAATAGAGAAGAAAATAAAGAAAGATGGTCTCTTTGCCATCTCATATTTTGACCCTAACTCTAATTTCAAATTAGGATTAGGGATTGCAAAATGAGAGGGAAAATGGTCTTTTCTAATTATTTCTTCTTTTGATTTTAGAGTATCTTTTAATGGGAAACTTTTATCTATTTGTTTTTTTTTAAATAGTTTTTTAATTGTGCTATTGTAAGATTCATTTTTATTTTTAAATAAGTTGACTTAAGAAAATGATTAGTGGGTGAAATATATTTTATATTATAACATGTGAAATAACATTGAGATAATTAAATTAAATTAAATTAAATTAAAAAATTTCCATTTTACACTAAGTTAATTATTATTAGAAATTTTAAAAGTTGACATCTTTTAAATTAATTGATTTATAAATAATTACTCTATTTGTATAGTTATTCTCAATAAACGGATTGTTAATATTAGAATCGATTTATAAAAGAGGATTGGTTGGAATCGAGAATCCAGTGTATTACAATATTAGCTTAAACTATTGAAATTTTAAACTCTACATTAAATTCTTTTTAATCTCTTAACCAGATTTTCAAGCCTTGAAATTAAAATTAAAATTTACTATACAATAATCAATTTAATTTAGCCATCAATTAAATAGTCAAAAAATTAATTTTATTATAAAAAACCCGATAATGCTATTTTTATGGGACCATTATATGTTGCCAGTATAATGGCCTCCATAAAAATAGTGTCATTGTGGAGACACTTGTAAAGTTGAATTTTAGTGTTCTAGGTTTTATCAAGTATCAGAAACATTAGTTTATCTAATCAAAAGGAATCATAATCAATGGGTAATTCATCTTCCAAAAATGTCATGGTACACCATTGGGATGGTTTATGCTACCCCACCTAGTGAACTCTTTCAAAATAAAACTATTTTTTATTTATTTTTATATCAGGGTTGAGGGATGTTTTCACAAGGACATGATCCTCCTTGACCCTACAAGTGTCATCATTTCATTGCAACCTAGTAATCCTAGATAGATGCAGATCTAACTTTAGACGCTTAGTAAACCCTTGATTGTGATCCTTTAGGTATTGCCTAAACCATTTAAAAAAAATGTTGTTGCATTTTTGGGCGCAAAAATTTTGGGCATGACACTTAGTATCAGAGCCACGTTTCAACACTGGAACCTTAAACCCACTATGTTTCACAAAACTTTAAACAAATTGTTTTCAAGATTCTCAGATAGATCAAACTTAGTAGAGACAATCGCAACAACTTTAAACACATTCATTTCGTATTAAGACACTACTTTCAACTTATACCATTTTCATATGTGTGTAGGATGCCTCTGGTAACGCGGCTAGCTCACGCCTGTGGACGAGACCATAAAAATGCCCCTCCAGCATGAGTTCAGTTGGAACAGGATTTAGGGGGTATTGGTGAGGATTAGAGGCCTCCTCCTAAATATCGCCCAATCCTAACCAGGATGTATTGAATGCCCTTCAGAATCTGGTCGAGATCATTTTGGACAAGATACCATAGGATAATTAGCACGCAGGACCTGGGGGTGTAGCGCGTGAGTGAAGTAGGAGTCCCCCACCTAGGATGGTGGAGGACCAAGCTGACCATGAGGGTGATTCAGTACACATGCCACCTCTAGAGGTAGTTGTTCTAGCTTATGAGAGGGTACCCCGTGACACAGCGGACCACATCAAGGAACTTATACGCCTTAACCCTTCACCATTTTTTGGAGCCACGGGTGGGAGTGAGGCTGAGGCTTTTCTTTTGAGCCTTGAGCGGTGTTTTGGATTGCGCCCTTATGGGAGCAATATGAGGGCATGCTTTTCTATCCACATTTTAAGAGGATCAGCAGCTATTTGGTTGAGGACAGAAGAGTTAAAGGGTAATCTAGCTATGGACACCCTCACTTAGAGTACCTTTTTAGAGAGATTCAGAGACCATTACCTATCTGAGCACTATAGGCAACGATGGATATATGAGTTTCATGATCTTCAGCAGAGAGAACTCATTGTCACATAGTACGAGTGTAAGTTCCTAGAACTTCTACCTTATGTAGATTATATGAGAGATGAGAAGATCAAGGTCAACCATTTTGTAAGAGGATTGAATGCATCTATATCTGGGTCGGTGCACATGGCAGCAATAGGGAATCTTTGAGAGGCTGTGGAAAAGGCCTTGATTGCTGAGGAAATTCATGGTAGGGGACAGGATGCATGAGATCGGTCTCAGCACCGAAACACCATACCACAGAATTAAGGGTATCAAAACACACATTGGAAAGTAAATAGTAATAATCATAACAATAACAAGCATTCATCGGGGTCCTACAAACCCCCTCCATCTCAATAGTAGTCACATTAGGGACAGAGATAGAGGGCTCCTCATGGGAAACAGGGCTCCAAGCCTAAACAGTGGAAGTCACAAGCTCCTAGTAGGGACCAAAGGTCACATGCATCATCTACATCCCAAGCTAGGACTCAGCAGTCCTCCAGGGGTGGTTATAGTGGTTCTAGCAGGACAAGGGACTCACAGTTCTCTAGACCCTAGGGTACCCAATTTCAGACTTGAGGACCATGCTACTCTTGTGGTGCCATGGGGCACTTGGCTAGGGATCTCCCTCAAGGGGGTGGTCAGCGCACTGCAGCATCATAGCCCACTGTTGGTGATATGGGTAGATCCCATAGAGTTTTTGCAGTGGTTGACAACCACCAGGAAGAACATCAGGCTACTATGATTTAGGCTTCAGGTATTATTGGAGGTAACAGAGTTACTGTTATATTTAATTTAGGTGCTACAGATTCTTTTGTTCCTCCATTGGTGGTGGAGCGTTGCAGGCTAGTGGCAGCTAGACAAGAAGTTAGTTGGGAGGTAGAGTTAGCCTCAGGTTCTAGAGTACCTGTCACTTCCTTAGTTAAGGATTGCCAGATATAGATTGGTACCATGACTACCATAGAAGATCTACGTATGACACCTCTTGGATCCTATGGGATAGTACTTGGCATGGATTGGCTTTATGCCCACAGGGCCAAGCTATATTGTTAGCAAAAGAAGATAGAGTGTTTAGATGATGACGACAATGCTACAGTTATTCCTGGGGTCCAAAGGGCAGTTTCTATTTGTATGATTTCCGCTATGCTGTTTAAGCGGTGCATGAAAAAGGGGTGCCATTTATTTTCCATCACTATCAGTCATAGGGAAGAAGAAGTAGAAAAAGAAACCTCTCTTGATGATCATCCTATGTTACAAGAGTTTGCAGATGTGTTTCCTTCATAATTACCCGGTATGCCTCCCCATAGAGTAGTTGATTTCCATATAAACCTCGTGCTGGGTGTTGCACCGGTATCTAGAGCACCATACAAGATGTCTCCTAGTGGGCTTAATGAGCTCAAGATTCAGCTAGAGGAGCTCCTTGAGAAGGGGCATATACGACCTAGTGTCTCTCCTTGGGGTGCACCAGTTATCTTTGTCAAAAAGAAGGATGAATTGCTTAGATTGTGTATGGACTACAAGCTGTTGAACAAGTTAACCATTAAGAACTGATACCCATTGCCTAGGATTGATGACTTGTTTGATCAGTTACAAGGTGCCTGTGTGTTCTCCAAGATAGATCTAAAATTAGGGTACCATCAGTTGAGAATTGTGGAAAGTGATATCCACAAGACAACTTTCTGGACTAGATACAGATATTATGAGTTCACTGTTGTACCTTTTGGTCTTACGAATGCCCCTACTATATTCATGAGCCTCATGAATGGGGTATTCTTCACTTTCCTTGATATATTTGTGGTTGTGTTCCTTAATGACATATTGATATATTCTCGTAATGAGAAGGAACACAAGGAGCACTTGAGCCAGGTATTGCAGTGCTTGAGGGATAACCAGTTGTATGGCAGTTTGTTTAAAAGTGCCTTCTTCAGAATAGAGGTCTGATATTTAGGCCATGTTATTTCAGGTGATAGGATCTCAGTGGACCCATCTAAGATTGATGCCATTATGGATTGGCTAGCACCTACTACTGTGATCGAGGTTAGGAGTTCCATGGGTCTCGCAGGATACTACAGGCGATTTGTTGAGGGTTTCTCTAGAGTGGCTCATCCTATCACATCCCTTCAGTGAAAGGGAAAGAAATTTGAATGGAAAGAGAAGTGTGAGAGGGCCTTTCAGGAACTCAAGAAATCACTTTCCAACGCACCTATTTTAGTAGTGCTCGAGCCTTCAATAGACTTTGTGGTTTGTACGGATGTATCCTTAGATGGTTTGGGGGCAGTACTTATGCAGGATGGGCAAGCTATAGCATACGAGTCTAGGAAAATTAAGAATCATGAGCTCAATTACCCTACCCATGACCTTGAGCTTGCGATAGTAGTGCATGCATTAGTAAGATGGTGACACTTCCTCTTAGGACATCAATTTGAGCTTCATTCGGACCATCAGAGTTTGTAGTATATATTCACTCATCCAAACCTTAACACTAGGCAGAGGAGGTAGATGGAGTTCTTATGTGAGTATGAGTTTGATGTCCATTATATCAAAGGGAAGGAGAATGTGGTTTCTGATTCCTTGAGTAGGAGGTGATATGAGTTATCATCCATGATCACTGGTATAGATTTGAGAGATCATATACTACATCATTTGTGGGAGGATGAGTTGTATGTAGAGGTTTTTTAGTTGATCTGATCTTAGAGACCCCTTGTGGGGAGATATTCTGAATATTCCTTGGAGTCTGATGGACTATTACATCATAAAGGATGCATCTATGTGCTTTCTTTCGGGGATTTGCGTAACACTATTATGCTAGAGGCTCATAGAGCCCCTTATGCAGTGCACCCTAGAGTTAAGAAGATGCATGAGGATTTGAGATAGCTCTATCATTGGTTGGGCATGAGGCAGCACATCGCATAGTTAGTAGCCCAATGCCTTGAATGCCAAAAGGTTAAGGCAGAGCATGGTCATCCTGGAGGGCTCCTTCAACCTCACGAGGTACCTAGGTGGAAGTGGGATGTTATATCCATGGATTTCATTGTTGGTCTCCCTATGTCATCTCGAAGCCACGATGCTATCTTGGTGACAATTGACAAGTTGAACAAAGTTTCCCACTTCTCACCCATCTATACCACTTTTATAGCTCTTGCAGTGGCATAGGTCTTCTTGAGAGATATTTTCCAACTACATGGCATTCCTTAGAAGATCATTTCTGACAATGATTCTCTCTTCACATCATCTTTTTAGAGAAAATTACAGATAGCTTTGGGCACTAGGCTCAATTTTAGCATAGCTTATCACCCAAAGATAGATGGTCAGATAGAGAGAGTAAATTAGGTTCTCAAGGATATGCTTCATATGTATGTTATGGACCATCAAGTCAAGTGGGAGGAGTATCTACATTTAGTAAAGTTTGCCTATAATAATGGGCATCATTCATCCTTGGGTATGCCACCATATCAGGCACTGTATGGTAGACCTTGTAGGACACCTTTGAGTTGGGATAGGATTGAGGAAAGGGTTACCATTGGACCACAGTTAGTCCTAGATATGGAGTAGCAGGTAGCTTTAATTAGGTAGTGTCTCCTAGAGGCGCAGGATCGATAAAAGAAGTATGTCAATACAAAGATGAAAGATCAGGTATACATGGTTAGAGACAGGGTCTTCTTGAGAGTGCAGTCTCATAAGATTCCAATCCATTTTGGAAAGGGCTCTAAGCTTGCACCTTGATTTGTGGGACCATTTGAGATATTGGAGAGGATAGGACCAGTTGCCTATCGTCTAGCCTTGCCACCTAGCCTGTCCGACATCCATGATGTGTTTCATGTTTCTATTTTGAGAAAATATATTTATGATGAGTCTCATGCGATAGATTGGGATACTTTACAGGTGGATTCAGATGAGAAGCTAGCATTAAATCCTATTCACATTTTGGCACACCTGACGCTGGGCCTACGAGACCAAGAGCTCGACTAGGTTAGGGTTCAGTTGGACTACTATGATGAGGTTACAGCTCCATGGGAGGATGTAGCGCAGATGAGAGCTTAGTATCCCCATCTTTTTGATGAGCTCCAAGAGGAATTTCAAGCCTATGGGGGAGGATGTGAGGCCTCACCCTGAATCCCATCATAGTTTTTCAATTTTTTTCTGCTTATGATAGATTTAGCATATGATACTTTACATTTTGATGCACTATGGACCTTATGTATTTTATGCTTTATGTCGTAGATTGATCATTTTGGATGTTGGATACATCATACTTTATGATGCACTTTATGGACTATATTATGTTTCTATTATGGACATTATTTGAGACAATTAATTTGGAAAAAACATTATGATTATGTTATGGATTATTGATGATAGGAGAATTATTAGAAATGGATATTAAATTGAGATATCATGCAATGTAAACTTTACCTTATGTATATTCTTTAATGAAATTCCTATTTATTGTGATCTTAAGTAATAAACTTAGTATGTTGATGTTCCCTTGAGTTTTGAATATTGCTTAATTCTTTATGATGAATATTTATCTTTTCGGACTACTGATATTTGAATTGAGTGTGCAGGTATGAGACCATGGTATTTTATCTGGGGAACTAAACATAGGAATATATGAACTCAGTTTGAGCCAAGGTTGCGTCTAATGAGAGACAAGACCTCTTTGTATCATGATTTAATTTGTAAATGTATATGGTTGATTTTGGAAATGTATTCCTTAAATTTATTTTCTTATTTCCTTGTGATTTTTCCCAAGTGGATATGACATAGCTAGTGATGTGTAAATGTGGTGTGTGTCATTTGACACTTGTGATTTGTACTTAAGGCCATGACATGTCAACTTGGGAATGGTTGTCCACCTACCTAGGTAAGTACATTAGTGAATCCCCATATGTATACCTTGGTTTGGGAGATGGGGGTGTGGTCATTTCATTGGAATTTCGTAAGTACTCTTATAGTGGATTTTTGGAGGGGTTAGAAAGTGCCTAGGGGTGTGTTGGGGTCATTTTTAGGTAGCCCACTTGTTATACCAATAGATAAGGGTCATTTTAACTCTAGGATAGCCTCTAGTTGACCATGTGACCCTTCCAAAAAGTTGGTTTCCCAACGTGGACGAAAATCAACTCTTGTGAGGCTTGATCTTGGATAGACCACCTTTCCATCTTTGTGCTAACACATTATTCACATTTTTAGAATTTCCCCTTTTGGATCCATTTTTAGAAAGTTGTAAGAGTTTAGGGAAGAGAGACCCATTAGAGGGTTTTCCTTCTCCCCATGAGTTTCTAGTGGCCTTTTTAGTGGGCGCTCTCCATGTTAGAGAGTTGGAACATCCACTCTCTAACTTAGAGACATAGCTAGAGTTGGTGACATAGGAAGGAGGACTTAGGCTAAAAGGGAGCTCTTCTCCAACAATCTTTCCATAAGCTTGGATCAAGGTTGGTGGACTTATTTCAACTCATTTTTTATAGTTCTATTTTGTGCTTGCAAGAAGGATGAATGTTGTGTGTGTCTTGTGAAAATATTGTAGATATGTTCTTGTAGTAAATTTTATGTTGTTGTTGTGAAGTATTTGCTTTGTTTTTCTCTTGTAAATGTTGTTAATGGGAGTCTCAAGGCTCACTCACCCTTGAGAGGGAAGAGAAGCCTTTGGGGTGAAGGAGTTTGATAGCCCTTGGTGTAGAGTCTCTCGTCAAGGAGGAGAGGGAAATAATCATGGAGTATGGGCTCCATGAATCCTCCCTTGTTGTTACTTCTTTTGGGGGTCATAAGGGCATAATGTTGATCTTTGGTTTGATATTGAGAATGAAAGTGTTTGAAAATACATGTGAGAGATTGGGTATAAATTTTGGATTTTTCCTTCTCCCTTGGGTATTTGGTCCACTTCACCCCATATTGGGTCATTGAGAGACTCATTGTGCTAAGCCTTGGTGGGGAGTTTTGTGAGTGTTACTTGTTTTGTTTTGTATTCTTTATTGCATGTATGTATCCCTCCTTTGTTTTGTTCCCCAAGCTTGGGGGTGGCCTCATAAGAGGCCTAGGTTGGGTGGAGAGTAGCCCATGGTCCCATATGTTTCCTTGTTTTGCTTTGCAGATTTGTGGAGTTGGAGCTACATTGAAGCCTTAGAGTTGAATTTGGAAGAAAGAGTATTGTTTATTATGTACATCTCTACATGTTCATGTAAAGGCCTTTGAGGCAATAATAGGAAATATGCATTTTAAAGGAAAAGTATGAAGAGGCATGTGGTTGTAAATATGTACCCTTGTGACTTTTTTTTTGAGAGTTCAATAAGATATGAACTTGCTGATTTTACTATTATGCACTTGATAAATGAAGTTTCCTTCTTAAATCTGGAGCTATGTGGTTTGAAAGCTTGATGTATTCTTTTAAGTTAGGAAAAATAAATGAGTAGATGCTTTTGTCATTTTTAACCTTCTTGGGCATAAATATTTACTTATTGCAATATTGAGAGTTAACTGAAAGAGAAATCTGCCTAAGGATATTGACCTAGTTAGTTATTAGGTCACAATGATAATGGAAAAAGAAAAATAATTTCATACATTACTCATAGTAAACTCTATTTT
Organism: Thuja plicata; assembly: GCA_018584345.1. NCBI lineage: Eukaryota > Viridiplantae > Streptophyta > Pinopsida > Cupressales > Cupressaceae > Thuja > Thuja plicata. The sequence goes on along the minus strand of MU228247.1, from coordinate 285,856 downwards.
TTTGTTAGCTTCTCTCTTCCAAAATTTTAATATTATAATTGCTACTTTGTTGCTGCTATAGGTATATTTAAGTTTAATCAAAATCAAGTATCAAAGTCATATAATGCTTTAAAACATTAGAAGTTATTTTTAGTAGTTCTCTATACTTATGTTGTAAAGAAAAGAAAAATATATATACATATGTTCATTTATGCATCTATATGTTAAGTATAAAAGAAGTTAAATAAATTAAAAAATTTGTATTACCATAGCTGATATTCTGGTTATTTTTATTATGCTGCATATATAATTACCCTATATATATATATATATATATA
>MU228247.1:258733-285242 GCA_018584345.1 Thuja plicata | reverse complement strand
CACCCAGCCACCACCATTAAAATAAGAACCTCTGACCCCCCCCTCCATTAGCAATGCCACCTATTTCGCAGGTCATTCACCACCATTAAAACCCTGCAGCATATAAAATGATATTTATATAAATGTATATATATTTATATATATATATATACTTACAGAGATGTAAGTGTATGTATATATTATAATGTATATACATGTTCTTTGTAGTATTCTTCTTGCTTCCTCTCATGGCTGCCACACCTGCATATTGCTTAAGGAAAAAAAAAAAAAGAGGCTAGGGTTTGTAGGAAGAGTAATAGAGAAGAAAACAAAGAAAGATGGTCTCTTTGCCATCTCATATTTTCACACTAACCCTAATTTTGAATTAGGGTTAGGGATTGCAAAATGAGAGGGTAAATGGACTTTTCTAATTATTTCTTCTTTTGATTTTAGAGTATCTTTTAATGGGAAACTTTTATCTATTTGTTTTTTTTTTTAAAAGGGTATTTTAATTGTGCTATTGTAAGATTCATTCTTATTTTTAAATAAGTTGACTTAAGAAAACATTAGTGGGTGAAAAATATTTTATATTATAACATGTGAAATAACATTGAGATAATTAAATTAAATTAAAAAATTTCTATTTTACACTAAGTTAATTATTATTAGAAATTTTAAAAGTTGACATCTTTTAAATTAATTGATTTGTAAATAATTACTCTCTTTGTATAGTTATTCTCAACAAACGGATTGTTAAATGTTATTACCTATATTAGAATTGATTTTTAAAAGAGGATTAGTTGGAATCGAGAATCCAGTGTATTACAATATTAGTTTAAACTATTGAAATTTTAAACTCTACATTAAATTCTTTTTAATCTCTTAACCATATTTTCAAGCCTTGAAATTTAAATTTAAATTTACTACACAATAATCAATTTAATTTAGCCATCAATTAAATAGTTAAGAAAATAATTTTATTATAAAAAAAACCTGATAATGCTATTTTTATGGGACCATTATATGTGGCCAGTATAATGGCCTCTGTAAAAATAGTGTTATTATGGAGACACTTGTAAAGTTGAATTTTAGTGTTCTAGGTTTTATCAAGTATCGGAAACATTAGTTTATCTAATAAAAAGGAATTATAATCAATGGGTAATTCATCTTCCGAAAATGTCATGGTACACCATTGGGATGGTTTATGCTACCCCACCTAGTGAACTCATTCAACCTAAAACTATATCAGGGTTGAGGGATGTTTTCATAAGGACATGATCCCCCTTGACCCTACAAGTGTCATCATTACATTGCAATCTAGTAATCCTAGATAGATGCAGATCTAACTTGACACGCTTAGTAAACCCTTGATTGTGATCCTTTAGGTATTGCCTAAACTGTTTAAAATAAAATAAAAAATGTTGTTGCATTTTTGGGCGCAAAATTTTTGGGTATGACATTATCAAAATTTACATGATACAACCTTTTATGCCATAGCCAACTTTCTTCTACTTGTGCAATGAAGAATGAACCTTCAGTGAGATCAAGATAGAATAGATTACCTTTTGTTTTCCTACTAGTTCCGACTAGGTTCCCTTTGCCATCCAGGAGCTTGTTCTTACCATTCCTGAATTCTACCTTCAAGCCAATGTTGTTCAGCTGTGCTACACTGAGTATATTTCTCCTTAGTCCTTCAACCCAATAATAATTATCACATTTGATTCCTTCTTTCAGAGTAATGCAACCTTTTCCTTTCACATAGCAGGGTTCATCATTCCCAAAACTGACACTCCCACCATCATAGCATTCAAGATGTTCAAATTTTGTCTTATCACCAGTCATGTGATCAGAACAACCACTATTAATTATCTATGTGTCATTTTCACTGATATGTGAGAAAAATTTTGTCTTTTCATCTGACTCATCTGACTCATCCTTAATAGCAATATAAACCATTTCATAGTCTTCTTCATCACTATCAGAATCCTTAGCAATATAACAAGACTTCTTACCTTTGTCCTTGTAGATCTTGTAGTTCTTGAAATCTTTATTGCCTTTGTACTTGTTGAACTTTTCCTCATCTTTGTCTTCTTTGTTCGGATACTTGGCAGCAATGTGACCAACCTCATTGCATGAGAAACAAATCAATGGTAGTTTACCTTTGTATTTACCTTTGGCAACTATCCTTGCAAGTAATGCTTCAATGGAATCTAGATCTTCATCATCAGATTCATCATCACTATCATTTCAATCTGCTTCCCTTTTGAGTATATATCCTTCTTACCAAGGTTTAATTTATCTTTGAATGCAGACTCAAGATTGCTAGAGCTAGGAGAATAATTGTCAAAGTTGTCCAGCTCAAAAGTTGTAAGCCTTCCAACTAATGTATCTAGAGTTATATCCTTATTGCACCTCATCTCTTGAATAGATGAAAATCTAATAGCATAGATAGGAAGTAAAGTTCTTAATACCTTGCTGACCACTGTTGTATCTTTAATTATTCCTCCTACAACTCTGATGGTACTCACAACTTTCTTGATTATCTCACTATATCTTGTAATGTCTTCTCCTTCTTTCATTTTCATCTTGTCAAATTTTCCTCTGAGACTTTCTTCTTTGGATCGCTTTACATTTTCATCTCCTCCATGAATGTCCTGTAATTTCCTCCACATATCATAGGTTGTAGGGAAGTCCTTGAATTCATCAAATTTTGAGTAGCTAAGTGAAGAAGCTATATCAATCATCATTATGTTATGAAGCTTTTGTTCCATCATTTGTTCCATAGTCATAGTCCCTGTTGGTTCCAAATATTTTTTGTCCAAAAATTGCAAACCAGCATCTCCAATAGTAGATAGATGTAGTTTCATCAGCTCTTTCCATGCAAGGAAGTTTTCTTTGTTTAGCTTTGGGATCTCCCTTCTGTAAGACATCTCTGATCTTTAGCTTAGGTCTTGAAATGGTTTTTGAAAGCACTTGAAGATCTGATACCAATTGTTGGAAATGAGATAATTAACTAAGAGGGGAGGGGTGAATCAATTACTCCAAAAAAAAATTCTTGTTTCTTAGATGTCTTAAACAATATAACACTGTTACTTGGTTAATTAAGATATTCTTCTGTAACTCGGGTGTTAAAAAAATATTTATGATATCCAATGCAATTATACTTTAGTGATTAAGTGTAGAAACATAAAGCATGAAATAATTAAGATATTCATAGGTAACACCAAAAATTAGCGTGGAAACCCAATATGGGACAAACCACCAATGTAACTAGTTACTATTTTTCACTTTTCTGAAGTGAGCCCTACTAGGAGCCAGCGCTGTTAAAGGTTACAAAAAAAACTGTTAGGTGTGACCTTGTTAGAGGATTTAAATCACCCTATGAGGAGTGACCTTGTTAGAGGTCTTTAACACTTCAACATAGAAATTCTACCTTCTCAGAGGATTTACAAAAAGACTCTTAAGTATACTTTGTTAAGATATTTGAGATCACTGCTACAATTGTTAGAAAGTAACATTGAATTGCCCTGTATGTATAAGAAACTGTCTTTGTTGATTTAGATATGTGTTCTGATTATAACTGGATCTAATGGAGCTCTATGTGTTCTGTACTCAATTAGAATCCCATCTGATTTTGCCTTCACTCTTCATATCACAGAATTCCACACTTCTTCTTATACACTCTCTTCCACACATTTAATCTAAACTTGACCTTTCATATATATGATAAGCCCTGTCAAGTCATCTTGAATATACTTCTAAATAAGTAATAAATCACAATTTAGTTAGCCTCATATAACCAATTAATTATTGAATGTAAACCATTGTTAGTTGGATGACACTTAATAATCAACTCGGTTAACACTAAGTTTCTTTGATGTCTGACCATGACTGAAATGCCCAGGTGACTCGGTCAACACTGAAAAACTCTTTCTATTCACCAATTATGCTTGGTCTGAATGTAGACATTTGTGTAACATCACTACATAAGTGTAAATACATGTGTAACATCAATGACAATACACAATTGAATAATTGTCTTCAAAAGTAACTACACCCTCACCGCCATAGAATAAATCACAAGAAGAGACAACAAAGCTAGCACCTAGATGAAACACAAGGTCCACTAAACTGGACTCACCTCCTAGGGAATAGAGGACAGAAAGAGAAGAGAAGAAAGTTGAAGAAAAGACCACTACTATGAGACAGATTTGGAATCTTAATATAAACATGTTGGAGAAGAGGATTATTGAGCAAGGGAATCTTGTTTCATTGAAAAATACTATGACAGGTATTAGGCATCTAAAAAACTTCTAATTGAAGACATAGTTATTAAATATTTACTTATCTTTAAGAAGAACTTGTTAGAGATAGAAAGTAGTATACCTCAGGAATTATATGAGAAATTGGAGATAAGGAAGCAATTGGCATAGAAGGAAGATAAAGTGATTAGAGAACAAGCAATTGAAGGCACGTTGTCTGATGTATCTACTAAAGAAATGTAGAGGATATTGAATGAAGTTAATCCCCTATTGAGAACCAAGACAAGACTAGTAAAGATAATGGGGGGAAGATATAATGAATTTATTAAGGAGACACAACATGCTATATTAAAAGGCTTAATGGGAAATCAAACTGAGGACATCTCACCACCTAAGGCTCCTAAGCCCAAATCCTTTGAGAAAGGAGAATCATCAAAGAAAACTGAAATAAATCTTGATAAACCAATGAGCGAAGATGCTAGTCAGTTTGTAAGTATTGTGAAGCAACCATATTTTTATGTTTGTGGTGTACCTATGTTATTGGACACTTCGTAGGATTTGATGGACCCCTTTGTGGAGAATACATACATTGGAGGAATCAGTGACAAAGACATGACAAAGAAATAAATTTAGAAAGAAAATATTGATGCAATAGTGGAAGTTTCAGTGATTAAGGTTGAAGATTCTTCACCTTTATTGTTGGCAAGTGGAGACAAGTCTTTGAGCACTGATGTTGAGAACATGGATGACGATGAGTTGATGAGTTTTTCCTTCATCACATTTAGTAAAGCTAAAGAAAGATCTGAGAAGAAAGAAAAGAAGAAGACCAAGGTAATTGTAATACCCCAAAACTGGCATCTTGCAACCCTAACCAATTTTGTTGCATTTATCAACTTTATGAGTCATCAAAGTCCTATGGTACTAGGCAATCCTGATTTTTCACTAACTCTACTTGACATAAGTGTCAAATGTAGAAAACTCTAAATCTGCATTAATCACATACTATATTTAATTCCTAAATATAAATTACAATTGGCTAAATAAACCCTATGATCGAATTAATTTAATTACAAAGTCCTAGCACTTTAATTAAATTAAATTCACCCTTTTAGTCAAAATACATAAAAAGGAATTAAATAAAATTTGATTATTAAATAAATATTCTCATTTTAATAATTGAATTTAATTATTCAAATAATTGAGAAAGTGGATTTATGAGGTCATATTTTATTTATTTGATCAAATAATCCCTCCAAAATCCTCACTTCGGTTCAGAAATGCAAACTCTGAGTTAACTATAATTTGAAAGTGCAACAAACCAGTTAACTATTTCATTCACTCCAAAAGCCAACAGTTGACTATCTTTCTCAAGGAAACTTACCATTCTGAACTGGACTCTCATTCAATCTCCACCATTCATCCTGTTCAATCTCGTTCGTCGATTGATTCAGGGATTCTATAAAAAAAACTCTTGTCTCTCATTCAAAGGGGAAAGGAATGCATATTTTTGGAGTATCAAATCACTGCTAGATTGTTAGCTCAAATTTATGTGCATTCAATCTTTTATTGTTCTCATTATTATTGCAATAGATAAATTTCATTCAATATATTAATCATGCATAGCTTAGCTTCTTTCAAGTATTCTTAGCTTAATCTCATCTTCCATTTCTATATTAATCTTGCATACTCATTTCTACATTAAATATTTCATTTGCATTCTAGATTATGATGACATGTAACTGATTGAATTTTTTACAATGTTAATTTGAAGATAATGCAAGGAATTAAATCAATTAATGTATTGTATTGTCATTGATGTCAACTTAATATCATCTATATGGTCATGTACATAATGCCAAAGACTTTAGAGAATCAAAGGAACCAAGGCTATGCTATCAGTAATGCATACAAATCAAAGTATTCACTAAGTGACAAACAACACCAACGGAGTGCACCCAAAAGACAGAGAAAAAGAACAAATTCATAGTGATACCTGACAAAGAAATTCACAGCACTACTGATGAGCAGAGTCACAGTGTTGCCCGACGAGCAAAGAAAAGAGTAACTTGACGGAAGAAAATACAATGTTTCCCGATGGATGGAGATCACAAAGCTAACTAGAGTCTCGCCGATGGAACTATCAGTTGTCATCGACAACTAACTACAAAGGTGACTGACGAAATAGAGAGTTCAAAAAATGACAAAATATCTAGCTGGCAAAGTAAATATAGACTTAACTAGTTCTCTACTTTGTTTTATTCGACCAAAGATAAGTGATTGATTTAAAGCTGATTTGTATAGTTGGCAAGAAGATATCTATGAGACAAATCAAGAGTTAAGCTTTAAATCTAATTGGCTAGATTGTTTTTCACACCAAGAATCAAGAATCAAGAAACAATGAATATTATGTCTATATAAGAGACAAGCTTAATTTATTTACAAAAAAGGGATTAAGGGGAGTGAATAAAAAGATGATGTTGAAGAGAAACTGATGAAGAACAACTTCATGTAGTGCTAATCAAACAAGCTAAAGGAAGAGCTAAGGAATTCTATAGACACTTATGAATAGTGAGCACAACATCATAGAGTAGAAAGTATGGAGCACAAAGGATTTAATTGATACATTGGTCAGAGAGGTAATGTACATAAATAGATCTAAAAATCTGAAATTCAAAGTTGCAATATGAATAGGTCATAATGTTTCAGTTTAACCATTGAAGCGTCAAGTCTCTTAACCAAGCAGGACTTAACAATCTTCTATATATTGAGGTACATCTCAAGGAGTGCCAAAAAAGTTGATTCATGAAAGTAGCATTGGATATGCCCAATGCCTATTGACAGTCTAAGAGAGAGGTTGATTTAAGGATGGCAGCATTAGATGCTCAATACTAAGTGACAACCTTTATGTATAAAATCCTCTAACAAGGTCACACCTAATAGTGTGTTTGTAACCTTTAACAGGGTTGGCTCTTAACAGGGCTCACTTCAGAAGAATGAAAATTTGGGGTACCAGTCCCAGTGGTTTTTCCTTTAACAGGGTTTCCATGTTAAAAATCCATGTGCTATGTGTGTATGATTCATTTCTTTACTATTTTGTATCTTACATAATTCATTCTTGATTGATCGGTATACTCTACTTATTTACTGAGTTTCGGTAAATAGTTATACTGCTTATCGGTAATCAAGAAAGAATAAGGATTAATAGAGAAAACCGACTGACAGTTATTCATTAATTAGTATTTCATGGCATGCATCTTGTAAGGACATAATAATCTAAGGTTTATTGATTGGTGGTTAAAGTTTGAAGGATAAATTTTTGAGGCCACTGATTCACCCCCGTCTCAGTTATTACTAACAATTGGTATTAGAGCTTGTGTGCTTAGAAGGAATGTTTCAAGACCCAAGCCAGAGATCACAACATGAACAGACGAGATGTGCTCAAGTTGAACAAAGATAATTTTTCTTCATGGTAGAGCAAGATAAGACTCCACTTATCAGGTATTGGTAATGATGTTACTCAATTCCTAGAAATTGAATATGTATTGCCCACAGGAGCACCAACAGTTGAACAAATGAGAGAATCATGAACACAATGGCATGATGATAGAGATTGCTTCCTCACTCTCCGATGTTGAATTTGAAGATGTCAAAGAATGTAAAACTGCAAACCAGATGTGGGATAAATTGAAGCTTGTGCATGGTGGTGATAAAAATGTTTTGAGAGCCAAGGCAGAAAGCCTTAGAGGAAAGTTTGATGATCTCAAAATGAAAGAAGGTGAAAAAATCACTCAATACAACACAATAATCAAAGAGGTAGTCAATGTTATCCGAGGAGTTGGAGGTGTACTAGAAGAAGATACAGTGGTAAGTAAAATTCTAAGAACCTTATTGCCTACTTATGCTATTAGAGTATCTACCATTCAAGAAATGAGAGAAGTAGCAAATAGCAATGGTACTCTAGACAGTTTAATTGGAAGAATAATTTTATTTGAGATAAATAACTTTGATAATAGTGTCTTACCAAAAATAGAGTCTGCATTCAAAAATTCTATGAGAATAATTAAATCAAGTAAAAAAAACACTATGAGAAAGGATGGTGATAGTGAAAATGAAGTTTATGATCTTGATGAAATTGAAGCACTTATGGCTAGAATAATGGAGAGAGGCAAAGGTAAATATAAAGGTAAATTACCACTTGTTTGTTTTAATTGCAAAGAGATTGGACACTTTGCTGTAAGATGTACTAACAAAAGAAAAGATGACAGAAGTAATCACAGATCATATGAAAAGAAGTCTGACAGGGGTGATTACAGAAGCTACCGACAATCAGAAAGAAGAGATACCCAAGACTATAAGGACAAAGGAAAAAAGGTCAGTTACCTAGCAAAATGTTGGGATGATGATACTACCATCGGATCTGATGAAGACATCAAGATGGTGTTTGTGGTTGTAAAAGATTATTCAAATGATGATGAAGAAAGGTATGTAGAAATGTCTCTCATATCTAAAATTAGCAAAAATGATGTTTGGATCATAGATAATGGCTGTACTCACCATATGACCGCTGATAAGCTAAATTTTGAGACTTTTGAATACTATAAAGGTGGTTCAGTAAGAATAGGCAATGACACACCCTGTCCAGTTGAAGGTAGAGGAACAATAATGTTGAATAACCAGATAAAGTGTGAGAATGCTTATTGGGTAAATGGATTGAATCATAATCTGTTGAGTGTTTCTTAGTTGAATAATTCACGTCATAAAGTAACATTTGAAAATAAGAAGGCAAAGATCTTCAATAAATCTGGAAATCGGATTGGTATCGGTGAGCAGACAAAAGGTAACTTATTCTATGTGAATGATACTGACTCCACTTGTTTGATTACTACAAACGAAGACATATGGTTATGGCACAAAATACTGTCATGTGAACTTTTACAACATGATAAATATTAGCAAAAGGAGAAATGTCAGAGACTTACCAACAATATCATGTGTAAGAATTGTCAAAAAAGAAAAATGACAAAATCTAGTCTCAAAAGCTAAACCCATACATCTGATGCAATTATAGAATTAGTCCATACTAATTTATGTCGACCTATGAGGACAAAGAGTTACTATGGAGATAGATATTTCATTCTCTTTGTTGATGATTACTCTAGAATGATGAGAGTTATGTTTCTAAAAGATAAATCTGAAGCATTCAAGATGTTTAAATGGTATAAGGCTATGGTAGAGAAGAAAAGTGGTAAGGATCTAAAATGTTTAAGGTCAGATAGAGGAGGGGAATTTATTTCAGATGAATTCACTAACTTTTATAATGAGCATGGAATCAAAGGATAGGTCTCTGCACCAAGGATACCATAGCAGAATGGAATTGCTGAAAGAAGGAACAGATCCATACTTGACTGTGCAAGGACACTAATGATAGAGAAAGTCATCACCCAAATCTTCTGGATGGAAGTTGTCAGTATTATTTTTTACACATTAAACAGACTACAATTGAAGAAAGACACCAAAAAGACACCTTATGAGCTTTGGTATGGATACACACCCAATGTAAGTTATTTCAAAAAATGTGGTAGTCAATGTTATATCTTAAAAGATGATAGAAATGGAAAACTTGACTCCAAGAGTGATGAAGGAATTTTTCTAGGGTATTCTACCAAGAGCAAGTCTTATAAATGTCTAAACAAAGCTTCTAACAAAATTGTTGAAAGTGCAAATGTAAAGATAAATGAATTTGCAGAGAAGAATGAATAGGAAAGCACTAAAGAACCAGAGGACTAAAATAAGTTCACTTACAATGAGGAACCTGACACACTACCCTACCATCAATGTAGAGATCCCAAGAAACAATGCTTAATTCTAGAGCAATAAAATGTTGCAACCGACAGTCAGGCTACAAATACCGATGATCGAGACAATGATCAAAATAATGTGCAAGGTGATGAAGAATAGAATCAAGAATAAAACAATGATCAAACTAATAGACAAAAAGTTGTACCTGTACTTGCAATATATGTAAGAAAGAACCATTCAGAGATATAGATCATAGGAGATAAGAAAGCTGGTAAAAGAACAAGAAGTAAGTCTCTAAACTCAAGCTGTCTAATTTGTGAGTTCGAGCCAAAATTTGTCAATGCTGCACTTGATAATGAAGAATGGATAAGTGCTATGAATGATGAGATTGAGAAGATTGAGAAAAACAAAACATGGTCACTTGTGCCAAGACCAGATGACAAGAATGTCATCGGTACAAAATGGATATTCAAGAATAAGATGAATGAGAATGGAGAATTCACAAGGAATAAAGGAAGACTAGTATGCAACGGGTATGCACAAGAAGAAGGAATTGACTATGGAGAGACCTTTGCACCCATTGCTAGGATAGGAGTAAGAATATTACTTGCTTATGTTGTATATAAAGGATTCAAGGTATATCAAATGAATGTCAAGTCTGCATTCCTGAATGGAATACTTGAAGAAGAGGTATACATTGAACAACCAGAAGGGTTTGTTGATCCAGACAAGAGGGACATGGTATGTAGACTTCACAAAGCCTTGTATGGATTAAAAAAAACACCCTGAGCCTAGTATGAATGACTTCATTCCTATCTAATAAGCATTGGATTTTTAAGGACTAGTGAAAATAGTAATCTTTATTTGAAGGAAGATAATGCTGCTAACACTTTGATTACTAAGATATTTGTTGATGACATCATATTTGGAGGCAATGATATGCTATGAAAATTATTTTCTAATGAGATGAGAAAAGAGTTTGAGATGTCTATGTTTAGAGAGATCAAGTTCTTTCTTGGTCTACAGATCATGCAACAATGTGAAGGTATTTTCATTACACAATCCAAATACATTAAAGAGGTCCTAAAAATATTCAAGATGGAAGAATCCAAACCAGTTGGAACACCGATGGCTACTAGATGTAAGTTGAAAAAGAAGGACAAGACAACAGAGGTAAATCAGACTTTGTACAGATCAATGATTGGAAAACTCATGTATGTTGTACACAATAGAACATATATTGCACATGTAGTAGGAATAGTTGCTATATTTTCTGCTAACCCCAGGGAATCGCATATGACTACTGTGAAAAGAATTTTAAGATATCTGAAGAATACTGAGGAATATGGCATATGGTATAGAAAAGAAGGAAAATTTGAACTTAAGGTGTTTACCGACGCTGATTGGGCTAGAAATATTGATGACCAAAAGAGCACAATTAGAGGAGCATTCTTCATGGGTGACAGACTTGTCACATGGATAAGAAAGAAACAAGGATGCATCTCACAATCTATTGTAGAAGCAAAGTATATTGCTGTTGCTGCAAATTTCTCAAATATTGCATGGATCAAACAATTACTAGAAGGTATGCATATGAAGATCCTAGAACCAGTAATTATCTATTGTGATAATACAAGTGCAATTAAAATTTCCAAAAATATGTTCATGCATGCTAAAACAAAGCATATTGCAATCAAGTATCATTATTTAAGAGAACAAGTTCAGGAAAAAGAGGTGATACTTGAGGATGTGCAATCAAAAGAACAATTGACTAATATCTTCACCAAGCCACTACCCAAGGATGCATTTGAGTACTTGAGAAAGAGACTAGGGGTCAAACCCTTGTCTACCAATCAGTAAAATGGTTGAAGAATGCATCAGCCTACATATAATCATAATATCAATAATGTTGATGCAAGAAAAGAGATGAACTTCAAAGCTACAACTATATACAGACAGGTATATGTCAGCACCAAGCACCAGATCATATTGACATATTGCTGATGGATAAGGGACATTCAAGGAATATATTATGGATGGAGAAAAATTGAGTGTTTGACATGAATGTCAGATATTTGTAAAATATTTGTTTGGAATTGTTGTAAAAGGGAGAGAAATTATCCATATTATCACATCCTTTTGGAAAGGGGGAGATTATCAATTATCACACTACTCCAATAGGGAGAGACTATACAAAGGGAGAAAGATTGTATGGAAATCCTATACAAATGGGAGAGTTGTTGACAAGAGAAATAGAAAACATCAAAAGAAAGGAGAACAATCAAAGGGAGAGAGTTTGACACCAGAAGAGATCGCAACACATCAGAAAAAGAAAGCTACAAAGAGCTGCAAGAATCAAATCTAAGCTAACATAGAGCTTACTGATGGTCAGAAATTGTTATCGGTTATTAGAACAAAAAGATTGGTAGTTGATGAATCTCAACTGTTGTATTTCATATTGTATTAGAAATAGTATAGTGTGATAATATAGTATGTTACCATCAATGCCAAACGGAGAGATTGATGACATGTAACTGATTAAATTTTTGACAATGTTAAGTTGAAGATAATGCAAGGAATTAAATTAGTTAATGTATTTTATTTTCATTGATGTCAACTTGATATCATCTGTACGGTCATGTACATGATACCAAAGACTTTAGAGAATCAAAGGAACCAAGGCTATGCTATCTATAATGTATAGAAATAAAAGTATTCACTAAGTGACAAACAACACCAATGGAGTGCACCTGATGGATAGAGAAACAGAACAAAGTCATAGTGATACCCAACAAAGAAATGCACAGCACTACCGATGAGCAGAGTCACAGTATTGCCCAACAAGAAAATCAAAGAGTAACCCGACGAAAGAAAATATAGTGTTTCTTGACGGACAGAGATCACGAAGCTAACTAGAGTCTCACCAAAGGAACTGTCAGTTGTCACTGACAACTAACTACAAAGGTGACCGAAAGAACAGAGAGTTCAGAAAATGACAAAATATCTAGCTAGCAGAGCTAAATATAGACTTATCTAGTTGTCTACTTTGTTTTATTTGACTAGAGATAAGTGACTGGTTTAAATCTGATTTGTATAGTTGGCAAGAAGATATCTATAAGACAAATTAGGAGTTATGCTTTAAATCTAATTGGATGGATTGTTTTTTACACCAAGAATCAAGAATCAAGAAATAATGAATATTATGTCTATATAAGAGACAAGTTTAATTCATTTACAAAAAAAGGGATTAAGGGGAGTGAATAAAAAGAGGATGCTAAAGAGAAACTAATGAAGAACAACTTCATGAAATGCTGATCAAACAAGCTAAAGGAAGAGCTAAGGAATTCTGTAGACACCGATGAACAGTGAGCACAGTATCACAGAGAAAAATGTATGGAGCACAAAGGATTGAATTGATACATTGGTCAGAGAGGTAATGTACTTAAATAGATCTAAAAATATGCAATTCAAAGTTGCAATATGAAGAGTTCATAATGTTTCAGTTTAACCATTGAAGCATCAAGTCTCTTAACTAAACAAGACTTAACAGTCTTCTATATATTGAGGTACATCTCAAGGAGTGCCAAAAATTTTGATTCATGAAAGTAGCATTGGATATGCCTGATGCCTATTAACAGTCTAAGAGAGAGGTTGATTCAAGGATGGTAGCATTAGATGCCCGATACTAAGTGACGACCTCTATGTATAAAATCCTCTAACAAGGTCACACCTAACAGTGTGTTTGTAACCTTTAACAGGGTTGGCTCTTAATACGGCTCACTTCAGAAGAGTGAAAATTTGGGGTACCGATCCCAGTGGTTTTTACCTTAACAAGGTTTTCATGTTAAAAATCCATTTGTTATGTGTGTATGATTCATTTCTTTACTGTTTTGTATCTTACATAATTCATTCTTGATTGATCAGTATACTCTACTTATTTACTGAGTTTCGGTAAATAGTTATACTACTTGTCAGTAATCAAGAAAGAATAAGGATCGACAGAGCAAACTGACAAACAGTTAATCATTAATTATTATTTCATGGCATGCATCTTGTAAGGAAATAATAATTTGAGGTTTATTCATTGGTGGTTAAAGTTTGAAGGATAAATTTTTGAGGCCACTGATTCACCCCCCTCTTAGTAATTACTAACAGATTAAACCCTCCATTCTCAAATTGGTCTCAGATGTTGGACTCTCAAATTTTGAGAGCTGCTCAAAACCCCATCTAGATAGGAGAAAATAGGTCGGCTCATACAGGCATGTAGGATGGATAACTTTATATTCATTCCTGTATGTGACTGATGAATAAGGACTATGTTGAAGTCTATGGCTAGATAAAGAGGCCCACATTTAGTATATACATTTCTAGCACCCACCGTGGAGCATAGGAGATTCAATTTCTGGCCTCATATTTCACTTTTGATGTCAATTCTATTTTCCATCTGTACGTCTTTGCAGCAAATTATCGCACGAAGTTTTGCATACATCTGCATGAATTTTTTATTTTCCATGCAATTCTTCACATAGTTCTTGGCATTTCTTTGCGCGGCCTTTTCAAGTTCTTCATGCAAACTTCACCATCAAAGGCTATTAATTTGGAGTTTCTATATCTCTATTTTCTGATTACTGGTATTTTCTATTTGTTGTGGTTTTCTAGTCTTATTTCTAATACAGCTTAACTAGAGGTCTACAGGATGAGATGTCAAAGACTCCTTAAAACATAGATATGTAAACTTACTAACCATTTGATTGCAGGACACTTTTCAAAGAACATTTGTCAAAGAATTTCAAACCCACACAAATGTTGTGTCTATTTTTAATGCTTTATTTACATATTCTAATTAGGGCCTTGTTAAAATCTCTTAAGGGTCTTGATAGAATAATAGGGTATTAGTCTCTTCATTACATGGAATTTATTCCCATGAATGAATTTGAGACCTAGACGCTACTAAGGGATTGATACCTAGGGGAGTGAGGAAAGGTAACAAATAGATTGGCATATCCATTAGTGAGGGGACTATGCTCTCCTCTCTTTGAGAGAATCAAAAACCTAGAAGCTCTTGGGCTTGTTGAAAGAGGAGTTAGCTCGGTGATGAACATGTATGGTGTGTTTGGGTGAGGTGCAGAGGTAGAAGAGTATGCTCTTTTCCCTTTTGGGAAAATCAAAAACTTAGACCCTTGAAACCAAACCAAGTCCAAGTCACCTTTAGTAGGCCTGTTGGAAGTTGAACCTATGGGAATGACCCAAGTGGGTACACACCTTTTTCTAGTGATTCCACCCCACTATAATAAAGTTTCTTTCTAGAGAGAAAGGCTCCAAATCCATGTTAATTTCTTCCTCTTGATCCCTGATGTCAAACATCTTGAGGAATCCCTGTCTGTTGTACTGAGTGGCGCCACTCCTAGCCCTACTTTGCGGGGGTTTAAACTTGTAGGTGTTGGTGTGGCTATATATCTCAACCTTTCTTATGATACCACTAGATTTTAATTTGAATGGAATCCTATTAAAAAAAATTTAGCTAGTTGCTTACCTGGTTCACCTCTGAAAGGGGGCATAATCTTTGCGCAGGAAGGGGGAAGATTCTCTCCTGTAGATTCTCACCATAGGCATGCACCTAGACATTTGAAGGTGGTATATGACACTGGCCCCTGCTTGAAGGGTGTCCTTTGAAAGTATATTATTGAGTCCTTGGATATCATTATCAAAGATAATGATCAATCTAAAACTACCAAGGGTAGATATCATTATCAAGAACCCCCTAGTGATGAGGAGGAGGTAATAATTAAGGAAGATATAGTGGATTCTTGCAAAAATAAACACTTCCATAAAATGATAGAGATCCTCATGAAGGAAGAGAAGGAGACATATCTCCTCGAGCTAGCTAATCAAGGGGCCAAGTTACCCTCAAACTACAACATAGAGACTCATGTCACAAAGGAGGAAGAAACTAAAAACTCCCAATTATAGAAACAAGTTCAAAGCATGCAAGAACAACTCCTTCAACTCATGAAGGATAAGGACAAACCGGCCACACAGTTAACGCTGGATAGAATTTGTCCATTCCCATTTAACAAAATTATTTTCATGCCTCCTTTTCCTAAAGGATTTGAACAACCCAAGTATGACAAATACTTGGGTACCTTTGATCCTAAAGATCATCTGAGAGAGTTTGGTGCTATGGATTTTATACATGACCAAACTTACATCATGCGTCTCTTCCCACGTATTTTGGGAGGGTCTTCCATGCAGTGGTTCTCTAGGTTACCTACTAGCATCAAGTCTTTTGATGAGATTTCCAACTTGTTTCTATAACACTACCCGCATAACATCCAACATCTGGTTAACATTTGTGATCTTTTCATCTTAAAACAACAACATGGAGAACCTTTCTTAACATTTCTCCAGAGGTGGAGACAACTTTATATGAAATATTCTCTTAAAATACCTAAGTCTGAAAAGCTTGACATCTTTTTAGACAATCTTCTTCCCGAGTTTAGGTACCACGTACAGCAACAAGGTCCTTTAACCTTCAATGACATGATCAAACAACTTGTGAAAATTGAAACATTCATGGTCAAGAAAGGAGATTTGACCCTACATGAGGATAACAAATAGGGGTCCTCCTCCTCAAGCAAAGACAAACCTAAATTTTTCAACAAGAACCGGGATGTTGTGAATGACGGAGTTGTTGACAATTTAACTCCCAAGCCTCCAAAGGCTATGTTTAATCTTACAACCACTATGTAGGCAGCCAAATACACTGAACAGGCTACGGTAGAAACTAAACTACCTTCAAACTATTCTAGATCTAAACCTTGGGCTCCTTGACCCAAGTATGAGTTCACTCCTCTAGGATAACCCCTCGGCATGGTTTACAAGACTCTCTTGCAAAACCAAATACTCACTCCTCTAGATAATTTGCATCCTTACGATCCAAAACCATGACCTTCTTGGT
This sequence comes from Thuja plicata, assembly GCA_018584345.1. NCBI lineage: Eukaryota > Viridiplantae > Streptophyta > Pinopsida > Cupressales > Cupressaceae > Thuja > Thuja plicata. The sequence continues at coordinate 268,244 of MU228247.1, read as the reverse complement.
GGAATGAATCTGTGTACTGCGATTACCACTAGAACAATGGTCACAAAACAACTAGCTACATTCAACTATGACATAAAATCTAGGATCTTATCGACAGTAAGGATGTTATTGTGGGGAGTCACAACAAGAACTTGGATCACCAGGAATTCAAAGACCCCTTTCCTCCTCATGAGAAAGGTGAATCCTCCAAGGATAAAAATGCTCATGCCAATGTCAAGAATTCAAAATTGGTCCCCTCACCTAATGCTGCTAATTACAATATACTAGACCAATTGCAAAGAATTAACGCTCAGATTACTATCTTTGAGCTACTGAAAATCTTGTATGCTCACAGGGAGATTCTTGACAAATCCCTCACTGAGAAAAATATCCTAAAAGATTTAGATTTAGACTGGTTTCAATCCATGGTAGGTCACCTAACCTCATCTCATTACTTTTCTTTCTCTAAGGAAGACGATCATTCCTTGAGCCATCCACACAATAGTCTCCTATGTATCAAGGTCATAATTGGCCCAAAGTGGGTATGTCATTTCCTTATAGATAACGACGTTGGCCTTAACATCTTCTCTTCTAGCTTGCTTGATCAGTTAGGCTATGGTGAAGACTGCATAGATGCCCATAAAAAAATCACCATTAAGGCATATGATGAAGAAGAGCATAAATCCAAAGGGCTAGTTGTGTTACCAATTTGAGTTGGACCTATTGAAAGGGATGTTATGTCAGGTGGTCAACATTCCCCTAGCATACAACATACTATTGGGAAGAATGTGGATCCATGAAATGTAGGCAATTCCTTCAACCTATCACCAATGCATAAAATTCTCATTCCAAGGATCCGAAGTGATCGTACCTTCTAATACGAGCTATGATTGCAACATGATTACCAAATTTTATGATAGCTTTGTTCCCACCAATAGAGAGTCTACTGATTTCTTCAATGCCAAGCTAAAGGAAATGGAAAAAATTCTGAAACTCAAGTACACTGGCATGGGGGGGTATCAGATTGAACCCATGTTATCAATAACAACTCTACCTCTCTCTCCATGTTCTTATGGGCATCCTTCTAAGGAAAAAAAACCTTCTACTACTCCTCCTTAAACACTATATGATGGAACCCTTTTACAAGCCATGACACCACTAGAGGATGAAGATGCAAACAGGGATATTGCAGCCTGGATCTATAAAGGGGAGGGTACACTTGAGAAAATCACTCCACATCGCAAAATAGAACCTGAACAATATGGCAAGGGTCTATACATTATTAAGCACTTTGGCTATAAAGGGAATGACCCTATAGGAGTGAATAATAAAGGATTTCTTGTACCACTTGAAGCTATTGGTAGATGAACATATGACACTACAGGCCTAGGCTTCAAGAAGATCCTGTTTCACTTAAGGATTAAACAAATTTGTACCAGAACTAGATCCCCAACTAGAACCTGAAGGCACATCTACAACTGGAAACTCAAAGGATAGCTCTGATGAGGATGCATTTCCTTTTTCTATTTCTCTAGATCTTTCCACACTCTTCATTGAGCAAGATGATTTTATACCACATGTCAATATGGTCAAGACTGAAAGTGACTCTGATGAAACTACTTCACTCGCTCCACTAACATACGAGCCATTGAGAGAGACAAAAGATCCTAGTCATCAGGGTGAACTATACATGACACCGCATCTCTAAGAGAGGTTTGAACAAGAAAAAATCCAAAAACTCATCACTACTACATGAGATGAACAAGAATTAGATGGTTCCCCAAGTGGTGACGAGGTACCTATCTCAAGAAGTACCAACTCAAACGAGTATGAATTTGCTTCCCTATCTGATGCAACCTTTGATAGGGATGTAGATAGTATATATGCATACTAAAACTCTCTCGAAATAGGTGAAGGGTTTAGTGTTAGGACAAATGAGTTTGATTCCATCAATGTTAACTTGTCTTCTACTATGGTCCCGAGGGGTCAAAGGAATTTGATTGCACCTCTGGATGAGATCACTCTAGGTCTCGACATTCTAGTCCATGATTTTGATGACTACACCATGAATGTAGTAGAACCTATCACCTCTCTTCCACTTCGCCATCCTGAGCTCATAGATTGGAACTCTTCCCCTACATCTAATGAATTCCTTACATTCCAGAGTGACTATGCTCTTTCCTACTACCTTAACAGTGTCAAACCAGTAATGTCCTCCACCAACGAAGATAGTGTCAAAATGACTAGAGCCGATATCAAATGTCTTAGTCACAAAATTAAAAGAAGAGAGAATAGGTGCTTTAATGGTGAAAATCACATTTTGGCAGTGTCAGAGCCTAAAAAAGTAAAAATAAAGGATGTATCCAAGGGTGAAAACCTCTCTGAGGTGCCCAAGGATGGGATACTTGATACACTTCTAAGTCACTTTCTAGAACAATCATTGGTACTGATTGAACCAACTCAACCTGTGAACTTGTGTATAAAAGTAGAACCTCAAATCATTCATTTGGCGCATTCATTATCTAAGGAAGAAAAAGAGGAATTCATTGCTTTCTTCCGGAGCAAGAAGATCAACTTTTTATGGACATATTTAGACATGTTAGGATTGGATCCTAATCTGATCATGCATCACTTGTCCATCACACCAGACATCAAGCCTGTCAAACAAAATCTTTGAAAGATGCATCCACATGTGGCATTACTCGTCAAAGCTAAACTGGAAAAAATTCTTAAAGATGTATTTATCATAGAAATTGACTATGCAGAGTGGATTTCCAACATTGTTCTAGTATGTAAACATGACAAATCCATCTGAGTCTACACATATTTCTGAGACTTGAACAAGGCATTTCCTAAAGAAGACTTTCCGTTACCCAACATTGACATGATTGTAAACATGACAGTAGGTTATGAAATGTACTCACTGATGGACGGTTTCTCTGGCTACAACCAGATAAAAATTGTACCAGAAGATCAAGAGAAAAAAAATTTCACATGTGCATGGGGCATTTTTTGTTGGAACGTCATGCATGTCTTTGGGCTCAAGAATGCTGGAGCTACATATCAAAGGGTTGTCACCACTATCTTTCACCACATGATGCATAAAATGATGGAAGACTATGTTGATGATACTCTAGATAAGAGCATGCAATGAAATACACACCTTTCCGATCTAGATCCTATACTAGATCGCATGGAACAATTCATTTTATGGCTTAATTCAAAGAAATGTGCATTTGGGGTGACATCTGGAAAACTACTTGGTTACATCATCTCTGCAAAAGGCATAGAAGTGGATCCTTAGAAGGTCCAAGCCATCATGGAAATGTTGCCACTATGCAACATCAGTCAGATGAGAGGACTCCAAGGCCAATTATAGTCTATCCGGTGCGTCATCTCACAACTGGTTGACAAGTCACAACCCTTCACTAAGACTTTACACAAGGGCATGACCTACAAATGGAATAAAGAATGTGATAAAGGGATAACAGAAATCAAGCATTATCTTACAAATTTTCCATACTAATGCCTCCTATTCCTGGGAAGCCGCTCATCCTTTACATCTCTGCTATAGATATGCCATTGGGTGTCCTATTAGCTCAAGAAGATCAGAATAATAAAGAAAGATCTATCTACTACATCAGTAGGACACTGGTCTCATACAAAGCAAACTATTCTGTCATAGAGAAGTCTTTCCTAGTGGTGGTATTAGCTTCATAGAAACTGTGACACTACTTGCTTTCTCATACTACATGACTCATTTCTAAGATTGATCGATTGAAATATTTTCTCAGTAAGGATACCCTCACAGGTCGACTAGCAAAGTGGCTCATGATAATCAATGAGTTTGATATTGAGTATGTAGAAAGAAAGGCCATCAAAGGGTAGGCAATTGTAGATTAATTGGTGGAGGAACCTCTTGTAGATCATCAACCATTGTGCATCTAGTTTCTAGATGAGTCCATATTGCTTCTCACACATCAATCCTGGACTATGTTCTTTGATAGATGATTCACTCAACAGGGGTCAGGTGTCAGGATACTATTCATCACGCCAAAAAATTACTCTTTACCCAAAGCTTACAAGATGTTGTTTACTTGTACAAACAAAATCACTGAGTACAAAGCTCTAATCAATGGCATGAATATCACCATCGAGTGGCAAGTAGATGATCTCAAAGTCTTCAACGATTCACAACTGGGCATCAATCAGGTTAATGACACTTATCAGACAAAGGATGACAAACTGGTGCCCTACAATTGGATGGTCAATGACCTCCAAAAGTACTTTGCAGACATCATGTTCCAACTGATTCCAAGGGAAGAAAACAAAGTGGCTAATGCAATGGCTACTCTTGATTCTATGCTACAGATGCTAGAGAATGACTTTAGACATGAATTCCTAGTGGAAATGTTACTCTACCCAGCCTATGACTCCCCTGAATCTTGGATGACCTATTCCATCATTGGACATGATTCATCCCACTACCATCACATATACTCCTACCTCCGTGACCAGATTGTTCTGGATACCTACACCCAGAATGAGAAATGTCACCTAATCCACAGTGCTTCACAGTACGTTATCATAGCTAATGAATTATGTAGGCGAGGTCTAGATGGTACCCTTCTTAGGTTTTTATAACTTGATGAGTCTAAGCATGCATTAGTTGAGGTGCACGAAGGCATCTATGGATCTCACTCAAGCAGCCTGAAACTGGCCCGTAAACTTATTAGAGCTAGTTACTATTGGCCAAACATGGAAAAGGAAGCTCTACAGTATGCTAAGTCTTGAAAACAGTGTCAATTACATGGAAATCTGATTCATGCTCTATCCAAGGAGCTCATTCCATTCATCACATTCTAGCCATTCCTGCAATGGGCCTTCGATTTGGTGGGTCAGATTCATCCTTCATCATCGAATGGACACAAGTTCATCATAATGGCTACAAATTATTTTACCAAGTGGGTAGAGGCAGTACCTCTCACCATAGAAAATGGAAAATCTGTGGCAATGGTCATACTCAATTACATCATCTGCAGGTATGGTGTACCCTCTTCTAAAATCACTGATAATGGGAGCAGTTCAAGAATAAGGATCTGAAGGAGCTATGTTCTAAGTTCAAAATACTCAACACTAGTCTTCCATCTATTATCCTCAAGGTAATGGACAAGCAGAAGCATCAAACAAAGAAATCCTTAAAATCCTACATCACACAGTTCACAAATCTAGACGAGATTGGCATCTCCAGATCAATCCATCTCTCTGGGCATATAGAACAAGTATACGAACACCAACAACGGCCACACCCTTTGCTTTGGTTTACAGAGAAGATGATATACTACCTATTGAGTTTGAGATCCCTACTATGTGAGTCTCTCTGAAAGGCCTCATCAATGATGATGACAATAGAATATATTGGCTGCAAGAGCTGGAACTACTAGATGAATGTTGGCAAGTGGTGTTCGATCACCTCAGAGCATATCAAAAATGGGTGTCTAAGAGATATAACAAGAAGGTTTTACCAAGGGACTTCCAAGTGGGTGATCTAGTTCTAAGAGAGAACCCTAAGAATCAATAGCAACATATCCAAAAGGGAAAATTTGAACCGAATTCGCTTGGTCTGTATGTTGTCACTACAGTATTTGGTTATGGCACCTATCAACTCTCCACCACTAAATGAGAGAAACTCAAGCAGCCAATCAATTCCCTTCATCTGAAATGATTCTATAAGTGAGACATCGTTAGAATGCTCATGTACATAGTAAAGTCCTGAAAAAATCCTAAAAATTGCAATATGTCCTACGAGAATTCAAAAAAATTGGAAATGTATTACCTGGTGGATGAAGTTTCTCATTCACAAATTCTTCTAGTCTTACAAGAAAGGATAGTCATGGAAATAGATGTCTTCTTCTTTTCCCCAAAATCCATCCACATAAGTTTTTGTAAACCTTGTCATGAGGGCACATGGCTTGTATTGGCTCTGGTTTGATGAGATTTACCATGGTTCTGCAGCTATATCTACCTGTTCAAAAGATCTATTTTATATCAAAAAATAAAATATAAAATATAAAATACAAAAAAAATTGAAAAAAAAAAGAACAAAGTGTCATTGATGAAAACCTAGCAAACATGCATCATGGTAGAAAAAAAAGAATTTTTGACAAGAAGGTGAAAACCTAGTAAATACGCGACTCTTGTTCTGCAATTTTATACCTATCACAACATCACTTGGCTCTGTACAGTCACTTTCCTACTTTCTTGCTTTCGTGACACTAACTTACATGGATTGAAATTGGTCATACTCTAGGGACAACCTTCCTGGTCTAGGGGGCACTGTCCTATTACTTTTTGTGATCTCTTTTGCGTCAGTCACCAGTGGTTCTCACTACATCTCCTTGTTGATGCCTAGTTATATACTAAGATCTTTCTACTTGAGAATCTCTCTCGCGTCAATCACTAGTGGTTCTCACTACGTCTATCAACTGTCATCGTACTGATGAGATTTTCTCACAAACGATGTATATCTACATTTTGGCATAAATCCATTGAAGTTGGAGTTTTACTCAGCACTCCATCCATCAATACTCAGTCTTGGTAATTCTTTTCCTCAATTTTTATATAGCTTTTAGTCACTTTTGTGACACTCTGGTTCTTTTGAGAACCCTCCTAGCTTGAAACCGATCCATAATCATAGCCTAGGGGCAATCAAATCGGCTTTATCCTCAAAGTATGATTCAAATCAATCATCGATGTTTTCTACTAGGGGCATGGGTCTCCGAATGAAATCGCATCTTTGGATTACACCAGAGTCAGAAATTTTGTCATTTCTGAAGGACACCTCACTACTGACACAAACAGGTGTTTCTCAACACCAGAATCAAAAGTGTTTCTTAACACTATCTTTGGACGCATATATCTATGTTTCTTAACACTATCTATGTTTCTTAACATAGATAGTGTTTCTTAACACTATCTATGTTTCTTAACATAGATAGTGTTTCTTAACACTATCTATGTTTCTTAACATAGATAGTGTTTCTTAACACTATCTATGTTTCTCAACACTATCTACTAGGGGCATGGGTCTCCAAATCAAATCACATCTTTGGATTACACCAGAGTCAGAAATTTTGTCATTTCTGAAGAACACCTCACTACTGACACAAACAGGTGTTTCTCAACACCACAATCAAAAGTGTTTCTTAACACTATCTTTGGACGCATATATGTTTCTTAACACACATTGGATATCGCAAACATAAAAAATAGATCGATAGCAATCAAACACAAAGCACTCACAAGCACAATGGTGTTTCTCAACACTCCTATACATGTACACATCTGAAAACTTTGAAACTAGCTGAAGTATGCTGAACTTCTATTTGTATGTTGTCTATTTTCATTGATTTTCATTAATATTTTCTTTGTCTACTGCTTGTTGGTGTGGTATCGATGATCCAGCAATGTCCAATAAACAGGGTGTATGAGATAAGAGCTCTTACATTAAGGCAGAAATGCCTCACATCCCTCTATCCTGTTAGAGTAGTCGAGTATTACTAATAATTAAATTAGTTAATTATTAGTTTATCTACTCTTTGCTTAAGTTAGACTTAGGAAAGTTTCCATTTCCTAGTAGTTTCCCTTTTAGGGTTTCGGTATCCTTTATAAGGATTCACCGCTTTGTATTTCATAAGGAGATCATTTTGTAATTTCATTATTGTTGTTAATAGAATATTATTTCTTGCAACATGATTTTTCAGTCTCTGGCCTATTGGCCGCCATAGATCCTTCTATCTTCTGTCTTTTGCTTCTGTTTATGTAATAGCTATGCATGCAGGTTTCTTAGGAAGATTTGATGGTTATCAAATCCTAACATGGTATCAGAGCCACTCGGCGCCCTCCTCAGCGGTGCCCCCACCACTCAGCGCACCACCGCGGCTTCCCTGCCCGCTCGACGCTCAGTCCACGGCCCCCGCCGCCCGTCTGCACCGCGGCCCCCGCGCCGCTCGCCTGTCCGCGCCCCTACGCTCGGCCGCCGCACCGCTCTAACCCGCACCCACCACCCCCGCGCCGCCTGGGGGTCTGTTTAGCCCCAGGGGCCTTTTTCTTTTCTGGGCGGTCATATGGGCACCCAGGGGCCCAATTTTTTAGCCCCTGGGGCCCTTTTGCAACCTTTTTTGGTTTTCTAGGGGTATCTAGACTTTTTTCACTCTACAGGGAGCATACGGGGGTCTTTTTCTGACTTCCATATACCGTCGGAAAGCTCTTTTTGAGTACTTTCTGATGGTGGAGGTTAGGTTTTTTGGTTCCACCATTTCAACAGCGATTTTTTCTGTTGAAGTCTGATGTTTTATTTTTCCTTCCGGGAGTCATATCTGGCTCATCCGGACTCCTTTTCCAGCAAATGAGATATCGTCGAAAAGCTGGTTCAGTGTGCTATTCAGTGGTAGAGGTTATTTTTCTAGATTATGCTCTAGGTTTTCACTCCTCCACGTTTAGCAGTTTATGCCCTCTGGTGGTGTGCTTGGTTCTACAGGTCCTGGGATCTCTTCTTCTGAGTTCATAGCTCACTCTTCTTTCTGACTTCTAAGCTTGCATGCTCCTTCTGATGCATTTTTTTTCTGTAAACACACTAAGATAAAGTGCCTTCTTCTGCATTTTTGGATCTTGTACACCTGGTTCAATTTTAGTACTCGCACTCTGTTATAAAGTGCCATGGGGGGTTATGATGTTTATGCCGCTTTAGGCGCATCCACCTTTGTCAAGTGAGCGTACCTTCTATGACATTAGCCCATGTAGTGTGTCTGTGACACTGCCTTTTATCCTGTGTGTGTGCTTCTGTTGCACTGTTGGTGTTCCTGGTTCTTCTTCTGCAGCTGTTTCTGGTACTGCATTTCAGTGTTCCTGTCACCTCTTCCAGTTCAGCATTATGGGGGGGGTTCACCTGTTGGTTCTATTTCTTCCTGGTTTGATTGATCAGCTCTTCAGACACTTGTCTTCTCTACTTGGTCATGCACTTCAGTGGGGGTTCCAGCAGTATCTTCTGACAGAGTTTTCAGACATGCTTCGGAGATGCTTCTTGCTCTTTTCTTGTTCCTTTCTCTGGGACATCTTTTCCCTTTATGTTTTGGGTACCTGATCAGGCCTAGTTGCCGGGACCCATCTTTCCTACTTTCTGTAGTAGTTTAGCTTTTTTGCTTCTCCCTAAGTTACACTTAAGGGGGGGTGTTAGAGTAGTCGAGTATTACTAATAATTAAATTAGTTAATTATTAGTTTATCTACTCTTTGCTTAAGTTAGACTTAGGAAAGTTTCCATTTCCTATTAGCTTCCCTTTTAGGGTTTTGGTATCCTTTATAAGGATTCACCGCTTTGTATTTCATAAGGAGATCATTTTGTAATTTCATTATTGTTGTTAATAGAAGATTATTTCTTGCAACATGCTTTTTCAGTCTCTGGCCTATTGGCCGCCATAGATCCTTCTATCTTCTGTCTTTTGCTTCTGTTTATGTAATAGCTATGCATGCAGG
>MU228247.1:215282-257924 GCA_018584345.1 Thuja plicata | reverse complement strand
ATATATATATATATATATATATATATATATATATATATATATATATATATATATATATATATACATATCGAATGTCGACACAAAATGAGTGCTACTCGAGCACAGTCTATCTCAAAACAATGCTATAATATAAAGATTCCAACACATCGGATACATCGTGTGATACAATATGCAAAAGATTGATCAAAAAATGCCAAATCTAACTCTGGCCCTCTCCCTCATCACCTGAATGAGGTGGAGGAGGCATATCTAGACGTAGTGGTGCTTGTGCACCAACCGAGGCTCTAGCATACGCTGAGAATCTTGGCACCTTCTCTGCTCCATCAGGAACTACACCAACATACGCTGCATAATAGTAGGCTACTCAGGAGGATTGATGTCATGTCTCCTCCTAAGATCTCTCCAACTTCTCTCAAACCTCTCGCAACTCTTGATCTCTTTTAGCGAGTCGTGCAACTCAGACCACCAACTGTGTATCCACACCCCCAAGCTTCCATTGCATAGTCTAGACTCTCTCTCTAGATCTCCACATGGCATCCTATTTTTTCACCAATAAGTCACCTAGCACTGGATCATGTACAGGATACTCCGGCTGCTCCTGTTGCTCCTTCTCGGTTGTCTTCTTTGTCGTCCTTCATCTGGAGCACCTCTCATGTGCCCCGCTTCCAAGGAGGGATGCCAACCTATATAGTACATGGCTGAGGCCCCTAATGTGGAGGCAGTTGTAGTCCCTACTGTGGTGGTGGTTGTGGCACCTATTGCTGCACCACCTGCGCTAGTGCTCCCATCCCTATTGGATCTATGAATCGGGGGAACAGATGGCTGAAAAAATACTCTCTATATGCTGGCGTCATGCCACCATCTGCCACCCCAGCCATATAATCCCAATGAGTCAATGCTACTCCCCTTGCATCTATCATACTACGACTTGGATCTAGACATGCTAACCACCCCTTCTTCACCTCATCGGCGAAGCAGGCATATGGACAGTACTCCTATGATATATCCTGATGTCGGCCAAACTGCCACCACGCCCATGTTAAAGGAAACCTCTTGATCACTGCAATTGAGCAGTCAATCAGTGGCCGTGAGAAAAACATGTATCCCAAGTAGCCCCTAGCATCATCCCAGTCCTTGGTCTCTCTCCAAGGCCGACACACTATTACTACTAAGTCATCTATCTATGACAGCCACCATTGCTCGATCTTACCCAGTGTAGGCTGGGTCATCTGACCTCTATATCTATAGATGTAAGGCTCATGAGGCTGCCTCATAATTGTATAAAATGTCCTAGAGATAGGAAGGTTCTCCCATTCCCACACCTGTAGTATAAATATGCCGGCGGACATGCTCTTTGCCTCTTTGTAGGCGATCTCATGCATCTTGTGGTACATATGGGCCAGCATAAAATGACCCCACTCATACTACACTAGCTCCTCCAGCATCCATTGTAACATCCTACCCCACCCGCACTCCAAACCATATTGACCATGGTCTAGCATCAAGTAACACCCAAAAAATGTTGCTAATACCATGGCCAACCAGTGCCTCAGCCCATACTCTCTGATGAGTTCCTCCCATGGGATAGCTCTTCCCATGACAAGATCATCCTATAATATATCCCTCAGTGTCATCATCCCTTCCCGCAGATGTATGTCATACTTGATCTGTGGACCATGGAATGGGATCCTGAGTATCCTATATGTGTCCTCTGGGGTGACTGTCATCTTTCCCTTTGAAATGTGGAAGGTGTTCATCTCTGAATGGAAATGCTCCTAGTAACCTGTGATTCACCTGGATATCAGGTACCTCACAGAGATGTGACAAACCGAGTGCATCAATGTGGGAAATCTCTACATCATCTAACTATCTGACCAGTCTGCCGATGGCTGGATGATGCAATCTGAAAGAAATGTCTGAAAACTCAACCTACAAAACAATCGAACAACAATGCATGATTAGTACTTAGCTAATGATGACAATCAATGCAAAACAGAGAAATGAAGCTAAATAGACATCCTAAACAGAGATACAAAGCTGAATAAAATGCTAACAGACTACAAGATGATTCACTAAAAATCAAAATAGCTCTTCTTTCCCCGCGCAAAGAGGTAGCATTTGTGCACAATTTTGCATGAAGAAGTACAACACTAGGCTCAAAGATTCATTGTCACGTGAAGTTTCATGAAAGCTTGTGCAAGAAAACCCTCTTTCCAAGGGTTTCTTATGCGACACCTAGGTGGCCTCTCACGCGATGTTATGCAAAGGTCCCCGCAAAGAAATGCTTTTCAGCATTTTCTCACGTGACCTTTCGCATCATCGCGTGTAAAGAAACTAGTTCTTCGTGCGAGAACTCGTGGTTCAAACTTCAAAAATGCTAAAAATGATTAAAAATTCTATGAAATATGGAAAAAAATTGAATCAACAAGGAGGTATTCGATTACTTACTGGTACCCCATATGTCATTGGTCAACTGTGACGCCTGGATCCCTCGAAATGGTGAGAACTGACAGGGACTACCATTTTCGCTCAGGGCTCCTCTCACAAAAGTCAATGGTGCAAATAAATTGAAAAAGACCCTTTTGGGCTATATATAGGTTTTGACCTACTTTTCAAAAGTGCTCCGTTTTGCATGAAAATTTCACCCTTGGCTATATCAACCACTCTGAATCTATTTTTGGGATCAAAATTGAATTCTGACACTTCTATATAGCTCAAAATCGCATTTTAAATTATTTGGGGCCGACATGATCAAATGCTTGTGCAATTGACTTTCTGACATCACTTTCTTGTCTGAATCATATCCAATCAACATTTTCTCAAAATCTTCAAAATTTTCATTGAAAGTCAACTTTGGTCAACCCTGGTTAAACTTGGTCAACCAGACCTCGAAATCGCTTCTAAATCTTCCATAATTTGTTATGCGTTCTTCTTGACCTTCGCTTCAACATCTATCTGCAACTTATTTCTTTCAATCACCATTATGACGTGTCATCTTTCAATTTCACTCCCAAGGGGGCAGGATTATTACATCATTGAATCACTTTGAATCTATTTTTAATCAATCTGATCTGATTTTGAAAAGTCCTCATTGCTAGGGGTATCTCATCACTTGGGGCATGCTCATTTTTCATACTTCAAGTCAAAAGTGGGTATTCCATAATTTCGAATCACTAGGGGCATCCCTGTTCCTTACATCTTGTCATCTCACTATTAGGTATTTGAGAAATCTAACTCAGACTCCTGAGATTCAAGATTCATTCTATAGATGGTTCTCAAAATCTCACTATTAGGTATTTGAGCAATCTAACTCAAATTCCTGAGAGTCAAGCTTCATTCTAGAGATGGTTCTCAAAATCTCACTATTAGGTATTTGAGAAATCTAACTCAGATCCCTGAGGATCAAGCTTCGTTCTGGAGATGGTTATCGAAATCTCATTGTTAGGTATCAGGGAAATATAACCCGAATCCTTGAGGATCAAGCTTCGTTCTGGAGATGGTTCTTGAAATATCATCTATTAGGTATTTGGGCAATCTAACCCGGATCTCTAAGGATCAAGCTTCATTCTGGAGATGGTTCTCGAAATCTCATCAATTAGGTATTTGGGCAATCTAAGTTAACTATAATTCAAAAGTGCAACAAACCAATTAATTGTTTCATTCACTCCAAAATCCAACAGTTGACTATCTCTCTCAAGAAAACTTACCACTCTGAACTGGACTCTCATTCAATCTCCACAGTTCATCCCGTTCAATCTCAATTGTCGATTGATTCTAGGATTCTATTAAAAAAAACCTCTTGTCTCTCATTCAAAGGGGAATGGAATGCACATTTTTGGAGTATTGAATCGTTGTTGGATTGTTAGCTCAAATGTGTGTGCATTCAAGCTTTCATTTTTCTCATTATTATTGCAATAGATTAATATCATTCAATAGATTAATCATGCATAGCTTAGCTTCTTTCAAGTATTCTTAGCTTAATCTCATCTTCCATTTCTAGATTAATCTTGCATACTCATTTCTAGATTAAATATTGCATTTTCATTCTAGATTAAACCCTTCATTATCATATTGGTCTCGGTGGTTGGACTCTCAAATTTTGAGAGCTATTCAAAACCCCATCTAGATAGGAGGCAATAGGTCGGCTCATCTAGGCATGGAGGATGGATAAATTCATATTCATTCTTGTATGTGACTGATGAATAAGTACTATGTTAAAGTGTATAGCTAGATAAAGAGACCCACATTTAGCATATATAATAATGTCATGAGCAGTTGACACTTTGAACAAACTAATTCCAGCACATTTTTCTTTTCAGGGAAAAGATGATGCAGAGAACTTGAACAAGGCACTAGATGGCTTCGATAGTCACAATGAGTCTTTAGAGAAGATTGCAAAAGAGAAGGTTGAAAAGAAATATCCCGTGAAGAAATTGGAGGAAGTGTGCAATTCTATTTCTTTGGACTTGGGCATACTGAACAAAACCACATCAGAGGCAAAAGGTTGTGTCGCACAAGGCAGGAAGCTATACAGTTACTGTATCAACCCTATCAGACATGTAAAAAATATTGAGGACTTAGTAGCGAAGGACATATCTACTTTGGATAAGTTGATGGATAGTTGTGAGACCTCCTCACAATCTTTATTGGAGTTAGACAGAGAGGTATCCAAGATTTTGGACAAACTGAGTGTTCTTGATACTGAAAGAGGGAGATTTATGGAAAGATTTGGTTTACTAAAGAAATCACTCCCAAGCTATCAATTCTTGAGGCCCATATCTCTTACATGGATAAGACAGCACATGCCCTTACAGCAAATATGCCTGCTAACTTGAAGGCAGTAGAGACCTCTTCATTTGCATTTAATGGACTAATTCATGTAAGTCATATTTTGGTGAAGACCTAGACAAAGGAAGTGAAGATCTTGGAAGATTCTTTCTGAGATGTATTAAAGATGGTTTAATTCTCTGGTAAGCAGTTGTACGATTTGATACATTCTACATTTTTGTATACCTTTTCCATTGATGTCAAAGGGACAGAAGAGAATAAAAATGGATATATGTAAAGAGGAGAAATGAAGTAAAGAGGAAAATGTACAAATATCTTTTTGGTATTGACACTTAATCATTTTCACTAAGTGTTGCCATCAATGCCAAAGGGAGAGATTGTTGGAAAGTGATGCATTTATGGAGTGATATGATACACTTGAGGGTTTTCATTTATGGAAACACATTTGGAATGATGATCTCTTGAAGCTCTTTATAGTTTTGGATATACAGATAGCAAAATTATTAAGTACAATAATCATAAATACAGAGTATAGTGATATAGTTTTGGACAGAGAAGATAGTATATGATGCATGGGGACATGCAAGATTAGAGGAAGACATTTTGGAGTATGTATGACCTTTTGGTAAGGTTTCTTGAGTTTTGGTGTTGATCACAGAGAGTTACTTTATTTTGAAGAAATGTGAAGACAGATATACATGGATACAGAGTAGGTGAACAACCACGACGATGGAGAGAGTATGTCCTTAACTCCTAGCGTGCTAAGTTGGGTTGTGATTGTGGATTACCTATTATTTGGTAGTATATGGTCACTGACTTTGTATTTACTCTTTGAGTATATATTAATTCTATTTTGTAATGTATTAGAGAGCCGACTAAATGATGTAATATATATATATATATATATATATATATATATATATATTAAAATTACTTCCTGCAACTATTTTCTCAAAATCTCTTATCGCTACGTTCTAAGCATTCATTACAATACACAAAAACCCTAATACCCTGCAAGCCACAAAGCATTTCTCATTTTTTCCCTTTGTTTTCTCCTACCCCTCTATTCCACTCCCTCATTCATATTTTGACTTGGTTTGTAGGGGAGGTGTAGGTAACAAAGCTTTCTTTCACTTTCCCTGGACCCTACACTTCCGTCCTTGTTTTCATATTTTGGTCTTCCTTCACGTGGATTTGTAGGCTGGAAAAAATTAAAAGAAAGGTTTACTTGTTTCTACTTTCCTCCGCTTTTCATTTAATATTTACTCACCCCGTCATTTTGCACACAATTTATCATTTGCTCCTTTCTTCTAGCAGATTCATGGGGCAATTTCATAAAAGAACCTTTGGTTTGATTTTTTACATAATGAAATCGTGGTCCCACCGCAGTTCAAAATTGCTTCCAATGACCTGGGAGATGATATTTTGTTTTTCACCATTTATCCAAATGTATATTTATTTAAATCATCATCATTTAAAATAAAAATAAAATATTTAAAATCCACCCTTAAAATAGCATTGCTATGTCATGATCTAAGTCAAGTCCCAATGTGGGCCTGACTAACTTTTTCTGTTTGAATCCAACTAGGTCCTTAAAAATGATCTGAAATTACCTCCTTATGCATCTCGATCAACAATATGATGTTGGAACTTACGAAAGTTTTCACTTTAATCATTCTGATAAATGTCCCTAACTACGCCTGGAATTCCTAGAAATGCCTATGAAAACTGATCAAACACTTTCATAAGACCCTATCATCTAGAAATATTATAGATTGATATGCCTACAATTACCCTGTAAAACAACTTTTCATGATGTTCCTTGAGGTGGGATAAATTTAATATCAAATTTGACCACTTCATAACGTTTACAACTGGCCATGCCTAAATGCAATAACCTGCAATTCGTTTAGCCCTAGCAAAAATAACAGTCTTCATCATGAGACCCTGCAACTCCACAAATGGGTTCATTTATATATGTGTATTACAAGGAATTGATTTTCCCCTTTTAACCATTCACTAGATGTGAGATATTAATCTTCAAAGTGAGCCACTTTAAAGGGATGTCTTCGTGCACATTATAAAACATAGTAAACTACCAATGGAATGGACTTTGTTAAAATATCATATGGTTTTCTAGAATCTCGAAATCTTACACATAGGTATTTTATGATACTAAAAGTTTAAGGAAACAATTGGCTTCTCATGAAAATCACCAGATTGTGGAATATAGCTTTATGAAAAGGGTTATCTAGAAGATGTGTCACTGCAAACACTGTAGATCTGAATAATTTGCATTCAGATTTGACCTAGAAAACTTGTCAAATGAACTCCTAATGATCTAAAAGTGTGTATACGAGTTCAAACCCCATGCTACCATTACAAAAAAACTCATTGGATTATATTTATGATTAGTTTTTTCACTATTTTTCACCCCTAAAGTAGGCTATCTTATAACAACATTATGCAAATTGTAGGTATGAACAAAATGGATTCAAATTTGGCTTAGAAAACATGTCAAATGTATTGAGTGGGGCCTCAAAATGCATGCAAAGGTTCTATCTCATGTGTAAAATAAATTTTAATAACTCATTGGTCATGAATGTCAACTTACTATGAAATACATGCCTCCAAAGTAGGTCACTTGAATTTTCCAAATCAGGTGCACAATGCAGATTTGTACTAACCCCCTCAAACTAAGTATTTGAAACATGCATCAAAACTAATCATAAGAGGCTGAAAATGGACATTTAGGCTTAATGATAGGAGTATAAAATGCTCCCAAGGTTGTTTCCCATAATAATCATTAGGCATCAAAATCTTAGCTCTCAAAGTAGGCCCATTCAAACCAATTTTCAGGGGTATATTTTCTTGCCTTTGTCAAAATTTCAACACGGTCACTCCAAATTTCTCAAAAATTTGAGAGTACCAACAAGATAAATATATCCTTATATAAATTTTCACTACCCTTCACTCCCCCTTTAACATTATTGGAAAAGGCAGGGATCTACATACAAAACAAAATCATATCTTTATGCATGTGTACAAACAAAATTCTACTAACTTACATCAACTTGAATATTTCTATAAAAATACTCTTCAATAATCTTAATTCAATGTCCCAACCTCACTTGATACTCTCAAAAATTGAGGATTTTCTATAGAAAAGATATGCTTGCACTTTCATAGTCTAAAGATTAGAGGAGTCACTGGTAACCATGGGTGCCTCAACTTCCTTCAAAGCATTGAACATTGTTCCCAACTTAGGAGAAATCAAAATCTGAATTTCACCAATTCTACCAACAATCCTATCCTTTTTATGAACTAAACTCTTAATCTTGTCAAGTAAAGATATAACTTGACCTTCTTGATTAGATGCAGAAGTAGTCAAAGGATCAAATAATTGTGATGTATTTTCTAACTGCTTCTCATTCTCCTTTATCTTCTTCTCAATGTCATCAACAAATTATGGAAATGATAGATAAGATTTTTAAAAACTCCCACCTCCAGATAAGGAATTTTGAATACTCTTTACACTAGTACCCAACAGTGTCTTATCATTTGCAATCATTCTCTTCAACTGATTGATTCTATTGACATCAAATTCTTTCTTGACTTTTAAATCTTTTGACTTCTCAAAAGATATAAAATGTGTACTTATAGAATTTATCAAACTCTTCAACTAACTTGAAGGAGCATCAAATAAATATTTGACATATATAGGCATGATCTTCTCCAAAACATCTGGAGAAAGAATTAAAAACTCATTGTTTTCAATGTGGGATCTCAAAATCTCCTCTCTTGTCTTAGCTTGAGAAAATGATGTGAGCTTCAACTTCTAGATTGGAGATAGAGTGGCCAAATTGGTAGACCCTTGAGTGATTTATGGATCATCTGACTCGAGACTATCCTTCTCAAGAAATTCCTTCATTTCCTCTGCAGTTTCTTTTGTCTCAATTTTTACCTTAATCATCATTGTTTCCTTCTCTTCATCTTTGATCTCTCCCACAACATCACCTACTAGAACATCAGAAGCACTAACCTTAGGAAAATCAATTTCAATAAGAATACTAGGTTCAACTGGCACGACATTAGGAACTGAAGTGCTATCAACTAGAGATTCTTCTTTGAAAACATCAAATTGGTTTTCATCCAAGATTTTCTTCAATATCTTCTTTGTCTCCCTCACAACTTCTTCTATCTTTCCAATCATAAAATTGTTTATCCTTGATTTTCTTCTCAAATGGTATTTAGTCTTCTTGAATATCTATTTCATTTCCTCCACTACTATAATTGAATATAAATTGATAAAAAATATTGGCATAATGGAAAATATAGATGATGGTTGTATTGGCATTGATGTCAGCATAGCTGAAGGATTGATTGTAGGAAGTAATCAGAATATTTATTTGCCTCATGCTAACTTAACTGATAGAAGTTAGCCAGTGGAATAGAATGCTAAAAAGTCTGGTGAGAAAAAGATATTGTAGATATAAATTCATGCACATAGAGGAAGAATTTTGAAGGTGTTTACTCAGTTCACCCAAATTTAGAGAAGGTTTCATGATGATTTGGATAGGTAGCCAGGTTATAGAAGGTTCCTGGTAGATAGGGTGATAGACAATGTTAAGAGGAAGAGAAAAAGAGGTTCAGTGTGCACAATAGAGTAAGAATTTCATGGAGTCAATCTAGGAGTGTGTTGGGGACATACTTAGGTGTCTTTAAATCAGAGGGTTTGTACTTCAGAGGTTCACAAGGTGTAATCTTATTGTCTTTTAGGCTTGATGATAGTGTTAATCAAGGTTGGTGCAAAAGAGTTGGAAAATCCAATGGTTGTAAAGGATTTGAATGATTGAGTTTTTTTAATAATTCTATGGGAAGTTCTTAAAGTATGCGCTTGATTATTTGATGATACACATGGATTAGAAGGATTGGATTGGTGGATCTTTTGGTCAACAATGATATTTTTATTATCATTCATGTTCTTGGTTGACATAGTTAGTAAATCGTGTTGCGCAAGTTCCAAATCGTGAAATCTAGGAGATTTATGATCTCGAGGTGGTGGTTGTAGATCGTAGCTATGATTTGGATAGAGATAGATTTGAACCAATATATTTGGTGCATTGATCCAAGAGATGGTGAATTAGGTTTTGTCAGCCTAGTTCCTAGTATAAAATGATGAATTAGGGAAGATTCAAGGTGTGGATCATGGATGCGGATGCTAGAGGTGGCTAGCAAAGGGAGATCATGATTAATTAGTAATCTAAAGTGTTTCAACAAGGGGTTGAACAAAGATCTCCATTGTGGTACATTGGAACTATTTACAACATAAGGTAGATGTCACTTACACAGTTCAAAAAAAATGAGATCATTATAGTGATCATATTGTAAAGAAGTGAGCCTTCCTCAGAGTTGTAGCTTAAGGCTTTTTATTTAAGCAATGAGATCTAGGTAGTGAGCCTGAATGCATGTGCATTCCCCATATATTGTAATAAGGTTATACTTATAAAAAGGTATTTTATGATTGTGGGTAATTAGCTCCACCATGGTTTTTCCGCTAATAGGGTTTGCATGATAAAAATGTTGTTTCAACTTGTGTGGATGTGTTTCTGATTTGTATATGCTTGCATGTTTTATATTCCATTTATTCATATTATAATTAAAAGTACACAATTTTGAGGGTTTAAGGGTTTAAGGTTTTGGTAACAACTAGTTCACTCCCCCCCTCTCTTACTTGTCCTTCGCCATAATATCAAAAAAACTTGTTCTTAACCTCTCATCCTTTTCTTTTCCATTCACTCTCCTCATTTCTAGAAGATCATATAGATCTTTTGGGATCTCACACATAATCTCCACAAGAGATTTTTTGAATGTTTTCAAGTAATGAACAATGACTTCTTCAAATATTATTTTCCCATTATCATCAAACTTATGATAAAATTGCAAAAGTTCTTTCAGATTAACATGTACTATAATTTCTTTCTCAACATCACCAAATGACATATTCATTTTATCGTAATCAATTTTTATTTTCTTACTTACCTTCTCATCATCAGATGGCTTTACATTGGAGGCCCTTGATTCCTTGGTTTCCTTAGACTTTAAATATTTCACTACATCATTTGATTCTATTCATTGATTATCATCCTTAATAAAAACATACTTCCTTTTTCTCTTAAATTTCATCCTCTTTCCTTCTTTTCTAGATGGTTCTGCTTGTCATTTCTTCTTGGAGATGACTGGCTTAGGAGGAGTTGCACACGATGTCAAACTTCTAGTTTGTCTTGGTCTAGATGAATTAACTCCTAGACTATCTGCATCAACTTCAATTGACTTTTCCTTTTCTTCCATTACTTTCTTCCTTTCTTCCCTCACTGCTTGCACCAGAATACCTATACTCTCTGTAAAGTTATCAACCTCTTTTCTAACTATTCGTTTTATGTGAGGCCTATTAAATTAAGTACGCAACTTAAAACCTTTCTCCTCTTAAGTAATAAGTCCTATATAGAATCTATCTGTTTTCTCAACAAATGTTGATCATATATGTCAAGTATATTGATGCAGAGGGCATCGATGGTATTCGTTAAAATCTGCATCTTATCTTTAATTTGCATGTACTTTATTATCTTTAGAGGCTCTCGGTATTCCAATAATCTTTTGATACTCCACAAGCAAAGATAATAATAATAACTTTATATTTCCTTCCATTATAATCTCAGAATCAACTCACTAAGTAAATTTATCTTCACTGGTTGTTACATGCTTTACGGCTCCTTCAAGGACTGTGAGAACAAATCCACCCTCATGCGGCCTGTCCCCATACGGGCATGCACATATAATTTTACCACCTTTCCCATTAACAAATGTATAGCTTTCCATATAATGGACTTCTCGGCTGTCGCTCGATACGTTAAGAACAACCTCTAATATCTTCGGCCCTTCCATTTACAAGTAACTCTACAACAAGATTGTTCTCGGGCCTTCTTCCAACTGTGATCTTTGAAACATTCCTCTTTCGGTTCCCACGCGGGCGTAACACTCTATCACCCTTTCGATAGTCGCTGCAAGATTCTAAACCAGAGCAATCATAGTGTAACAGTTCTGGATAATCGTTTCAACTCAAAGACATTCGAGAACTAACACTCGGTCTTTAGAATTATCCCTTTGTCAAATGAAACCAACACATAGACAAATTTCTTATGGCGCTATCATAACGTCCCCTACATCGGGACTGTCATAAGAACATGCATTCGACTTGTTTCTGTCATCCCAAATCGGGACTGTGTATAACCCGAAATATAACAAAATAGGTTATTAAATATCAATAACTCAAACCCTGATTTCTTTTAACTATCACATTCTTCAACAAAAGAAACCAAAACATATCACTGTTCTGTTCCATTATCAAAACTGATACATAGAAACATGTAAAATAATTAGTCCATCTAGAAACGTATGAAAACAATCTGCATATGATATTAACATTGTAAAACAATGAAATTGACTCAGATAGATTTCTAAATCTTATATCAAATCTATCTCCATCCATTAAATCCCAAACCCGAATACATATGTGATTCGTATGGCATACAAATATAAATGACTATATGGTAATAACGACTCTCTGGCTGGAAGCCAGAGAGCTGATTCTCTTTTACAACTTCACTTGCCTACTTTTCTTCCTTTCTATCGACACTCTCCTCTCTATCATAGTGTTGTCTATTTAAAGACCATATTGGACTGTTACAAAATTAGTTGTCTTCATGACCATTTATATTCCTATTCATAATTTTGATTACAAATATCCCATAATCTCTTTGTCGAATCATTATAATGTAATTTAACAAATATACCATTCTTTGACACGGTTCTAATACTTTAATGAACATATCCTTTCTTGACATGACTTAAATGATGTGAAATTTGAAGGTGGAGGTGGTGCCCTTGCACCATATATGCTTATCTACCTCATACCCCATAGACATGATCAATGATGTCCTTGGTCCCACCACTTCCATCAAGGACTGATCAATGTCAACCATGAAGAAAATATTGTCTTGATATTTCCTCACATTAGATTTAGGGATCCTTTCCCTACCATTCATCTTACGCTAAAAATCCTTAAATAGATCCTAGAGAGTACTCTTCTAAGACTTTCTATCAACCATGTAGATTAAATCTCTTATTTGCACAACAGCGCGTCTATCATTTGTCCGTGAACTTTACCAACACCTAGAACCTCATGCATGAAATATAAAAATAAGCATATGATAAAAGTACTATACTTGAAAGGGTGCTTCTTATCCTTCTTAATCTTAGCCAAATTATCAATCAACTAACTTCCCAACAACTCAAAGAGATCATATTCTACATTTTCCTTTACCATCTGATAAGAAACATAGATGGTCTTACCTAAGACTAAATTCTCCTAGCTTGAATTGTAAACTTTGTATCCAATGACCATAAAGAAAAATTTAACATTTGGTTCTATAATATCATTAATATCATTTGTGTCTTATCAAATTTTGCATCGGTAGCATCTGTGACCACTTGATTCTTTATTGACTTCAAAATTGGCAAGCCACTAGATGATCACAAACTAGCTATAGTTACAATTACTTCCTTAGTGATCTTGTAAGGCTTGTCCAACCGCATAAATTAAACATGAATTTGACTGAAAATATATCTAACCCATTCGTTCTCATAAAAAAATTGGAAATTTGATGACCTGTGTAAATTTATTTTCCTCCAACACTTTTAATTCATCCTTAAGATTAAAATCTAATGATAGCTTGTTTAAATAAGGATTTAACAATTGGGAACTTCCTAAATCTTCCATATTTGAGTGTATATATGCCCTAATATCCTTGACATGAAGAACACCATATGGAATAGATGAAAATACACCTAGAAAATCATCTTCTATGGATTTTAATGGATGTTTCTTGAACTTAGGTCTTGGTCTTTCTTTGATATCAACAATCTTGGTTGTATCCATTTTCAAAAGTGTGAGATTATAAAAATTTTAGGAAAATACCTTTTTCACCTTCGATCTCATTGGAAAGCGGCTTGAAGATCTATCCTTTCACTTCATTCTCAAATGCAACATGAAAAATGATGAGATAAAATTTTCTTTTATCATTCACTCTCCTACTTTTGTTGTAATAAATGCACTTTCCCTAACTTACCCGATACCCTATTTCACTGACTATTCCTCAAAAAATCTCTATGGAGCTTCAATACAACTCAAAATATTTCATTAATCCTTCCAAAAAATCTAAAATATCCCAACATTACTATATCAACCTATCTCATTCATTTTTTGTCTTTTATAAGGGGGTTTATAAAATTTTCTTGAAAACTCCCCCTAGGCCAAAGGCATAAATCTAATTTGTGGAGGAATCTCCAGCACCATATTCAAGTGTGTACCCATTTACTATATCATTCTCACTCTTCTTCATCCACTTCTTTCTCATTTCATTCCTAATCTTATCCAAAGTTCCTTTTCCCTTTTCTTTATCATTATCCTGTATATTATTGTTATCTTCCATACCCTTCCTGTCCACATTATTACTTCTATAATATTTTGCAATGTGACTAGATTTCTTGCAATTGTATCACACCACATTTGTTTCTCTATATTTGCAATTTATTTGGTTCCCTCTTGATCTACACTGATTAGCATTATGTCCAAATCTATTGCATGCAAAAAATCTAGAATTCCCTCTATTGGTAGAGTTATTCATTACACTTTAGCATTCACTTGATTTATGACCATACTTATTTCATTTGAAACATTGACCCAAAAAAGATATTCTATTTTTGTATTGAACAAATTTATAACCAAATTTATTGTACACAAAGAATTTACCACTCAGAGATTGAGCATTAGGTTGTCTTAGTGAGGACCTTTTAGGTTTTTCCTTAAGATTGTATGACTGATGATTGCGTTTACAAGAACTAGAGCTTTCTCCTTTCTCAAATCCAAGACCTTTTGTTTGACCTTTCATCCTCTTATTTTCAAGTACCAGATCAAGATTAGATGAGCTAATCATGAACTTCTCCTTGTACTCATTTTTAGTAAGAAGTTCACTCCTAAGAATGTCAATATAATTTTCAAGATGCTCCTCATTGTGTTTTGATTCTTGGAGGTTAAGTTACAATTGGCCAATCTCACAATTAAGTCTGTGGCATTAATCAAAGCTTTCTTTCATGGACTGATAAATATTCTCTTCATTCTTCTTCATTTTCTCAAAATCCTTAGATAGCTTTGTCACCACAGATTCCAACTCATGTTTCAGGACTTCTTTGTCTTTTGCAATCTTCTCACATTCTTCTATTTTCTCCTTCAAGGCTTGATCATTATCTATTCTTCCTTTCTACTTTATATATTCACAGAGTTACTTTCTCTTATCCATGGATTTGTTCAATTTCCCTTTTAATGTCTCAATGAAATTGTCTGCATCGTTAAGACTCTTCTTCAATTCCATGACATTAGATTTGGACTAATCAAGATCATCAAGTACAACAAGGATTTGTTGTTTAATACCATTTGAATCCATTGATTCACCTATATGGATATTCCTCAAGTTGTTAGGCTTCCTCTGAAGAGCTAGGCTATGATACCAATTGTTGCAATTAACGAGCATTGAGGGGGGCGGGGGGGTGAATCAGTATTTTAAATTTATTAACCTAATTTTTTAACCACTTATCATATATGAAGAAAATAAATATTCTAAAGTAGGACACAAACACCCAAAACACCATAACACCAAGTTTTTTTTGTGTGAAAAATAGTTAAGGGAAAAACTGGTACAGGAGCACCAAGGCCTAGTCCTAAGGGGATAGTTGTCATCATACACAATCAGGGATGTATAATAAGAATAATACCCTATGGTTCTTTCTTTTGATAAGGGAAAAAATAATAAGCCCAATGTAGAGTCAAAATTGGACCCTAAATGGCCTTTAGGGATATTTAGGGCCAACTGACCAAAATATTGTAATTAAGCCCAAGGGGCATGGAAAATCAATGTAATTTAAAAATAGGCCATAATAGATGTAATATGACTTATATTAGTTATTTATTGGGTCTCATAGAGTTTGGAGTGATTCTAGGAGTAATTCAAGTCAAAATTGACAAAATGTTGCTAAAATGTTATTGAGCAACTTTTGCAAAATGCTGTCCAAAAGTTGCATAATGGGTAATTGGTTTGAAAATAAGTTTTTTAAGTGGGGGAATTTTTGTATGGTTGATTTAAGACCCTACACATGAATAGGAACCCCTGATGATGATTTTTGTGAAGTTTTGGCATTCAAAGACAATAGGGAATTCAATATTTTCCTGCAATTTTGATGTAAGTACAGTTGACACGTGTGTGGATTGATTGGTAGGAAATAAATTTGTTCATGGTTTGATAAAAAAACTTGTTAAATTTCAAAATAACTTGATCTAATTACATTTGGTGGAGTTTGAATCGTTTGTAATGAAATATTTGTAACCCTCCTAGATTAAGTGTTCAATGAGACCTCCACAAGAAAATGCCTCTGTCTTGAGTTTCCACCATGGGATTTTATATGACCCTAGGGTAAATTAAAGGATAGAGGATGTCCTATAATTTTCTAAAAGGGGTTTTCATAGAGACCTTGAGATTTTAGATAAAATGGATGCCCTAGGTGAGCATCTCAATGTGCTCACTATGACTGTGTCTGCAAATTAGGTTGTAGAGGGAAGGGTAGAGTGGTAAGAGACAAATGGTGAATTTATTAGTTTCTTAGATCCCTCTAAGTTTATATGGTGGTAGGATAGTTGGTAGAAGCATAGGAAAGGGTGTTGCTTTGTATTTTAACCCAAACTAGGCCTAATTACCTAATATGTCCAGAGCAGTTTGAAGTCCTTATTGGAAGATTTAGAAACCAAGATCTAGGGATTGGTTAAAATTCCAAAAAAGGGTATTTGGAATTCCTATTTGTTTGAAAATATCTTTGGGAATTTTTTAAGTTATATAAAAAAATAGGGAAACCAAGGCTACTAGGGAATAGGCCTATTCACTAGGTCCAAAGGGACAATTGATGCTTGAAGCCACTTTTGAGGGAAACATTGAATAAGATGGATTGTGAAAATTTTTATAAGGGTGTGGCAATCCTTTTTACCCAATAGTAATTGAATTCCCACCAGTTTCATTGTTTTCCCACTTGATAGGTATCACGGGTGAATGGAAGGAGTAATGAGATGTTGAGTGCTTGAAGGAGAGTTGCTTGGTATTGTGTGGAGTCAGTGAACAATCTATTTAAAGGGGTTGTAGTTGTCTAAGGAAAGGAGGGACACTCACCTAGGTTTTGGGGCCATTTTGAAGGAGAAACTTGTAGTTTTACTAGATCTTCATAGAAGGAGATAGGATTACAATACCCTCTCCCAATCATATTGGTATCAGAGAAGACAAGATATTTATGGGGATTGCATGTCTAATGAAGAACCAGGCATGGAAGTTGAGGCTAACACAATGCCTCCCAAATATGTTTCTCAAGAAGCCATCAAGAAGACGATGGAAGAGATGTTTGCAGAAAAGATTGAGGAACTAAAGAGGGCTCGTGGTAAGGATTAAGATGTTGATGGTAAAGAGGAAGAAACCCAAGAACCTATCAGGGAATTACCTAGATAGATGAGAAGGAATTTATGGATGCCTTGAAGTCAGTAAAAGGTGATGGCACTGAGAAACTACCAACCTATGGGGATGGCCTAGATTATAATGAAGTCATTGAATGGATGGAAGTCATGGCCAAAAACTTTGAGATGAATCAAGTGCCAAAGGAGGTAGATTTAGGATTGAAAAAGGGAAGTTAAAAGGTTCTGCATTGGAATGGTGGAACTTTGTTCAAGGAGAGAGAGTGAAGGAGGGTAGAAACATGATCTCATCTTGGGAGGCTATGAAGTCAAAATTTAAGGCCTAATTTCTACCCATGAAATATGAAGTATAGATGTACAAGAAGATCCAAAACCTAAAGCAGAGGGATTTTGATGTTAGTGCATACACTAAAGAGTTTCACAAGGTGACTCTTAGATCCAAGAAGCAAGAAGAGAAAGCAGAGAGGGTGGCTATATATTTGAATGGTTTGAGGTTGAATATCCAAGAAGAGATAAGTCTCTTGGCTCTTGATACAGTGAATAAAGGTTTTC
Source organism: Thuja plicata (assembly GCA_018584345.1). NCBI lineage: Eukaryota > Viridiplantae > Streptophyta > Pinopsida > Cupressales > Cupressaceae > Thuja > Thuja plicata. The sequence continues at coordinate 239,962 of MU228247.1, read as the reverse complement.
AAATGGATCTTAGAATGGATGAGAAGTTAAGGAGAAGAGGTGATCAAAACAATAGAGGCAAAAGTGGAAGAAATAATAGAGTAAGAGGTAATTTTGGTGGCAAAGGACAAGGCCAAGGATTCCAAGGGGAGTCTATCCTGAGAGATTATATGGGGGAATCAAGTAGTAGAGGAGGCTTCAGAGGTATGGGTAAAATGGAGGAAGGTCTAATGGATCAGATAGAGGATCCAAGTTCTCTAGAATGAAGTGCTAGAATTGTGGCCAATTAGGGCATCCTTCTTATAGGTGTCTACAAAAGGCTTCCACTTCTCAAGGAAATTAAAGGAGGGTAGATTATTATGATCAAGAGGACATTGTTGAAGGAACCTGTCAAGGAGGGGACACCCCAAAGGAGAGACCTTTTCAAGATTGAGTATAAAATACAAGGTAAGTTGTATAAATTCATTATTAACTCAGGCTCCACAAATAATATAGTTTCCTTGGAAGAAGTTAATAATTTGAAATTGGAAAAGGTTCCCCATTATTTCCATTATAAAGGCAATTGGTTAAATAAATGACAACATGTAGTGGTTAATGAGCATGCTTGGGTAGAATTTAGTATAGGAGGTATAAGGATAAGATACTTGTTAGCGAAAATATTTTTCCTTCAATATATCTTCAAAAAAATAACTCTATATCCCTTTTGAAAGATAAATAACAACCAACACTTGGGTAAGTGTTCTTTATGCACTTCCCTCTAAATTTGATCCTAGGTACAGCTCCCTAGAGATGATTTTCAATATTTAAATAACATGAATCTCACAATTTAACTTTTAACCTGAAAGTTTAAAAGACTACTATCTCATTATTAGATGAGAAGCATGACAATATTACCTTAGAAAGGATAAATAAATACAGAGATGGAAATAAAAAGCACATTTTTTATTATAACAATGATTACATGCAATTAAATAATCAACAACTATAACATAACAGAATATAGGTAGAATCAGGCTATTATGAATCCATAGAAATACACTACTGAATAAAACAAATTATCAACACAAGAAACTTGCTTATTATTTTCAAATAACACAGATCTGAAAACCTAGTTATAATATATTTCAAAATTTACAACACAGGCAATCCTGAAAAGTCTATTTTTCGATAGTAGTATCATATTCAATCAATATCTATTACACAATTTCTAAAACTATCACACCAAAATCAAAGTAATTTTGTTATGATCATTTTTTCCGAACCCTTTTTCATTTTTCAGTATCAATACTTATATTTTTAAAACACCGAGAGGTCTCCCTGAAAACACGACCTCTCAAGTAAATAGTTATAAAACAAAACTAGAATTAAAAGGACGGTTGTCCTTAAGATTTTTTCATGCAAATTAAAGAGAAACTAAATGTCTAAATCGGGCTCTTTTTCTGTGACACACTCCTCACTCCCCGCTGAATTTCCATCTTCTTCAGTAGAAGACTAGGTGGGCTTTCACTCCTTGTACGCTTGAATCATCTCTTTTGTGACTTGCAGATGTGGGACTTTTGAGTTCACGATTCAGGCCATAGAGGCCTCTTTACTCCATTTCATTTTCTTTATATTTTCCATCAGTACAGGTAGTTGGTCAATGCATAAGTACATCATCGATTTGATCCTTTCCATTTGCGTGAGGTCTGTGGCCTTTGGGGTAGCTTTCTCTTTGATTATTTTCATGGATGAATCGAAGGCTTCCAGGTCTCCTTTTAGTTTCATTTATTCATAAGTTGTTGGGTAGGAGTAGGTGAAATTGATAACTTTCAATTCATTTAGAGTGGATTTCTTAATCTATTTTGCTTCAGCCTCATATTCCTTTGTCTCAGTGATGGTATTTATAATATTAGAAATCCTCTAGCTTATATTCTTTCTAAGAATGAAGAAAACTGACTCCTCAGAAGACTTTAGTATTTTTCAATGCAAAACTTATTGAAGTCGTATCTGTCTATTTCCAGGAATTTCCTCATTGCAGAGACCCATTTTTCTTCTTCCCCATCCCAAACTTGTCACTGAGTCTATAACTCCCCTATTATAGCCTCGGTATCATGGAGGACCACATGTGAGTCCTGAATGTATTGGTGATAACTATTTACTATCGGAGCCATCCATTCATCAACAGAGGAAACTAAAGCCTGACCACGTTGAACTTGATTTAGTAGGTTTTTACTTTCTACTAAATTGGGATTAAAGATTTGGGGGATTGGGTTAAAGGCATGGTGTCAAAACTACAAAAGGCATTGATAAACTAAGATAATGACACTATGGTCTACTTCATTTCATTTTTCTCCTTACTGTCTTTCCAAGACGTCGTCAGTATTTTCTGGGAAGTTTCTTTAAATAAATGATTTTTACCCGTCCTATCCATAGTTCCTAGCTCATTCTTAGTTACCTCAAAATCCTCTGCTGCAACTTCTTTCTTTTCTTCTTTTGTCTTGTATGTGGCCACTTCAATATTCCATTTCCCTATTTTTGTATCAGCGAACATTCATATCGTTCTCTTGACCTTCTTGGTCTTAGGAGTCCTCTGAACATATTTACTCACAATATATTGCACTGGGATAGAAACGAGAACCAGACTTCATTTATTTTTAACAGATGTGGTCAGCTAATTAGGTTCCATGCTTGCTACAGTCAATTTCTTAGTTGTCTTTGTAGGTGTATCCATCATATCCAATGTCACGTCGTCCAGATCAAAAATATATTTTCCCACCCGTTCGTCTTCTCCAATTTGGTAACTAATGTCACCAAATTTATCATCATCCAGGTTGATCATTTCTATGTTCTCCTGTCCCATCTTTTCTTTATTTTGGGACTGGGTTCTGGATATGGTGATCCGCTGAGGTGAAACTACAGGCAAGGATTCTATAACAGGCTTCTTTTTGGAACTCCTACTTCACTGCTTCCCCGAGGGACCTGCATTATCAATTGGTTCATAAAGATTAGAAACAGGGGAAGGGGAAGATAAAGATGAATTTTTAACTTCAATTGACTTAGGACTAGATTGATTTCTTCTTTTCTGTAGCCACTTCTCATTCAATTGGATTACATGTTGCATTGTTTGTTTAATATCATCTTCCTCTTCTGTTGTCTAGTCTACATCATATTCTTCGCTTTCCATGGATTTCTTAAAACTTGGTTTAATCAGATTTTAGCCATCATCAGTAACTCCTTCCACCTTGAAATGTAGCCTCATAGATAGAATCTAGGATATGCATAGTCTGCTATGTTCCCTTTCCTTGACTTGAGATTCATCGGAGCAGTCCTCCCAAATTCCAGATGAGGAATTGGAAACATGTGAGACCTGAGACCCAAGATTCCACTATAAAAATTCTTATTATCAAACCTTGCTCTTTCAATATAAAATTTGAAATCAAAATTCCTCAAATCACTCCCAATTCTGATTGTGTCTTCCATTGAAGGGCATAAAAATTTTCCTAGCTGTATTGGAAATACTTTTTCCCATTCTTCCTCTGGGATTAATCCCTTGAGCATAGTTGCTAGTTTCCTACAGACTTATGCAAGAATAAAAGAATCAAAGGCATACCTAGGAAACCTCATGGGGGAGTCTTCAAAACTACCAACCCTAATATAGGTGATTTTAGGAAACTAAGTGTAGAAGCTTCCAAATTTAGTCACAAAACCTTGATCTTCAGAGCTCATCCTCTTAGCAGAATCCCTGGTCGATTCGAAACAAAGCTTACCCAAGAAGGTATCATGTACTCTTCTATAATTTTGAATTATATTATTTCTATGCAAGATTTGGAAATATTCACACACACATACCCTCTGACCAAGGCTCATGGGGCATCCCATTCCATTTTCTTCTACAAGCTAGGCAATAAATAAGATAAGATGACATATAAAAACTACTCCCAGTAATTTTTGAATTATTCAGTTGTTCTCTCATGGAGCTGGAAATCAACTCAGCCTAGTCTAGGATTTGTTTTCCCTCCAAAACAATTTGGACATAACAAAATAACCAATCAAAAAATAAATAGGCCTCTAGGGACCCTATCAATCTTTGTAGCATCACTATAATGTCACTGATATAGGAGTGTACATGGCTTCTGTTGAACTTTTTGGGTAGGTGTGAACCTCCCTTTTGAGGGTTTAACAACCAATTTTTGGCCATGGAAGTATGGTTCCGTCTGCATTTGCTTTGAATTTTACAAGGGATTGTGCAGGGGAAAGGCACAAAAGGTCTGCTCTAGAATATGGAAGGCTAAGGATACAATTTCCCTATTAACAGACAATAAGACGCTGTCATATTTCTTTAGAATAGACTTAGTTCTCTAGTCATAATTATGAATAAATTCATGAATCAACTCAGGGAAAATTACGGCGGGAGGAAAAGTAGCGGCAATGCAAAGTCTTCTATGTAGAATTTCCAACGCTGGAATTTTTTCTAGGGAATTAGAAAGCCTTTTTGATAATCCTTCTAAATCATAACCCTCTAGGTTAGTATCTATCACAACTAGGCCTTCACAGACCAAACTTGAAACACTCTCAAATAAATGGAAAGAAGACTTCATATCTGTATCAATCTTGTAACTACCAAAGAATTCTATAAATATTTTGCAATTTCAATTTTAAAACACTGCAGTGAAGGCATCTTGACTAACCTTGTTCTCTAGAAACCTCTAAAAACTAGAGCTCCGAAGTCCTTACCTTTTGTCTACTTAGCTCTCAATAGTGACAATATTTCAAAATATGAACAAAGAGAAGGGATTAAATAGATATTGTGAATGATTTAATCATTAACTACAAATATTTATGGCAATAAAAGCAAAAAGTGTGATGTGACGGTTTATGCATGCAATTTATTAATATTGCTTGCAAAAATTTTTATGTTGTATGAATTAATTATTGATTTGTCACCTCATGCGTATTTAAATGGTGCCACAACTTATTTGCATTAAATGTCCTTATTTCTGTAGGACCCACTATTGGGCTATCTAAAAGTTACAATTTCCTTGTCGTCTCACGTCACCCTTGAATGCCCATGAACACCCTTGAAGAAATTTCAAGATGGTTCACATGTGTTCAATATTGTTCAAGCCTTTTGACCACCGGAATCAATCTTTAAAAAATAGATCCTAGAATGATACATGCTAGTCCTTTTCCTTTTTGTACGGCTTTGATATTCCCTCCACTTGTAAGCACAGAACATTTGTGCCAACTCAATGCACTAGCAAATTTTCCCTTAGAAAGAAGAACAACTTTGAACGACCTTGAACTGGTTTGAACTAAGTTCAAACCTATTCAAGGTTGTTCAAAGGTGTTCAAATATGTTCAAGAAAAATTTTAGCAAATGAACTTTACACTTTTTCAAGCACAGCAGGACCACAGGACCGAAATCTTTAGTGAATGATTGGACTCAAAAATCTTAAAGTGCTTAAATATTGTTATAAAACATAATGGAAACTCAATAAATCACTTAAAAAGGATAAGTACCAGAATTGGACTAACAATACTCTATTAAATTCTACCCATGGTTGTCTGTCATCTTCTTCTAGGTAGACCATGATAGTTTGATTGGAAGGCTCACCATGATGGTGAGAAGAATTCATATGCATTTCAAAGAGATGAGGTAACATATAGGATACAATCCATTGGAAATGAAAAGGAAACCATTCAAATGGGTCCTAGTGTATTAATGGTGGGGGATAAGGAGTTCCTAGATACCTTGAAAGAAAGGTTAGTATTTTCACTTGTGTTGAAACCAAAAGTGGAGGGAAAAGCTAGTAGGGAGGCAAATCCCCAAGGAAGTGAAGGATCTGCTAGTTAGCAATGTTGAAATAATTAGTTATGGTACACTAGGTACCTTTCCTCTAGAGAGGAGTGTGATTCATCAGATAGATTTAGTGCCAGGAGCTTCTGTTCCAAACAAGGAAGCATACAAAATGACTTATCAATATAATGGGGATATTTTCAAATAGATTCAAGAATTGTTGGATAGTGGCTTGATAAGAAAGATCATAATTCCATGTGTAGTCCCCACAATCTTGGCTCCAAAAAAGGGGGTAAGTGGCGACTATGTACAAATTCAATGGAAATCAATAGGATTACCATAAGATAAGGTCCCCTATACCAAGAATAGAGGATTTGAAGGATTACTTATGAGGGGAAAGATATTTCTCAAGGATTGAATTGAAAAGTGGTTACCACCAAATGAGAATCAGACAAGGGGATGAGTGGAAAACCAATTTCAAGACCACATAAGGCTTATATGACTGGCTTGGAACTCCATTTGGACTTTCTAATGCTCCTAAAACATTCATGAGACTCATGAATGAAGTCTTGAAGGACTGCATTGGTAAATTTGTGGTAGTATACTTAGATGATATTATAATCTTTAGTAGGACTAAATAAGATCATTTACAACATCTAAATATTATTTTGAAGAAGCTTTCTGATGAAAAATGAATGATAAACTTTGAAAATTATGAGTTTATGAAGCATGAACTTGTATATTTGGGTTTTGTGATCTCATAGGGAGATTTGAAGATGGACCCCTCCAATGTTGAGGCCATAGTGAGTTATCCTACTCCTAGGAATGTAGGAGATGTAAGAATTTTCCATGGATTGGATACATTTTATAGGAAGTTCATCAGGAACTTCAGTGGGATTTTTTCACCCATTCTAGGTACCATTAAAGGAGGAAGTAAGACAAGGTTTGTTTGGACTAGTGAAGCAGACAAGGGATTTGAATTCCTCAAGAAAAGGGTAGCCTATCAACCTTTTTTGGTTTTTCCTACTTTTAATAAGTTGTTCTCCATTGAGTGTGATGCTATAAATGTTGATATAGGAGTAGTGTTGAATCAGGAAGGAAGGCATGTGGCTTTCTTTATTGAAAAGTTGAACGAAGAAAAGATGAAGTATTCCTCTTATAATCCTAATTTATATGTTATGGTACAGGCCCTAAATAAGTGGAGGCATTACCTCCTATGTAAATAATTTGTGGTTTATAGTGACAACCTTGCTTTGAGTTTCATGAAAGGAAAAGTTGAACCATATGCATGTGAAATGGGTGGAATAGTTGTATTCCTACACATTCACCATTACACATGAGAATAATCAAGCTAGCAAAGTAGCAGATGTACTTAGCAAAAGGTTGGTGATAGTGCAAGAGATTCAACTACAAAGTATTGGGGTGGATGAATTCAAGGGCATATAAGAGGATGATTAATACTTATTAGAGGCATACAAGGTGTGCACAGAGTTTGAGAATAGTTTCCATGAGGATTTTGTAGAATATACCCTACAAAATGATCTTCTCTTCAAGTGAGGATAGTTATGTGGTCCAAGAGGATCAGTGAGGGAGAACTTGATCCTAGAAAAGCATAATGGGGGTCTTGGAGGCCACTTTGGTCTCAATAAGACACTAGAGTTAGTGCAAAGTTTCTACTTTTAGCCAAGGATGCAAAAATATGTAAGGATTTATGTGGAGTCGTGTACCACTTGTCAAAGGGCCAAGGGGAATTCATCAAATGCAGGACTGCACAAACCTTTTTCAACATCTACTAGGTCATTGAGCCTAAGCATGGACTTTGTGGTAGGTTTATCAAGAACAAAGGGTGGATGTGATAGTTTTTATGTTGTGGTAGACAAATTTAGTAAAATGGCCCATTTTATACCCTGCAACAAGACAACTCATGATGCCTCTTACATAGAAAATTTGATTTTTAGGGAGATTGTAAGGATTTATGGGTTGTCATTGAGTATAGTCTCAGATAGGGACTCAAAGTTTATAGGTCACTTTTGGAGGACCTTATGGAGGAGATTTGGCACCATTCTTGGATTCGTCTCTTCCTATCATCCACAAATGGATGGGCAGACTAAGGTGGTCAACAAATCTTTAGGGAATTTTCTCATATATTTGACAAAAGAACATGGAAAATAATGGGATGCCATCATTCCATAGGCAGAGTTCACTTATATTGACTCTTTCAATAGGAGCACAGGTAGAAGCCCATTTGAATTGGTATATGGCATGCATCCTAGTGGAGTATTCGAATCAAGCGACTTGACAGGCTTAGAGAAAAGGAGTTGCCAAGTAGAGGAGTTTGCAAAAGTTATGAAAGAGATCCATAACCAGGTGATGGATAACCTCACACACAACATAAAAAATTTAAGGAGAAGGTGGATCAAAAGATAAGAGATCTATAATGCCAAGTTAGGGACTTAGTCATGGTTCATTTGAAACTTCATTCGATAATTGTCATCAAAATGGTATAACTATTATTTGGTAACTATCCTCAAACAGTCTATGAATAACATTATATAAATACTCCCTGTCATTTTTGAATAAAGACATCAAATTTTCATCTTCTCTCTCTGACACTGACATGTTGTGGTAGTTGCAGCTACATATTCTGCTCCAGTTGATACAATTGTCACTATAGGTTGCTTCTTTGATTCCCATGACATAATTCCTGATCCAAGATGAAAGACATATCTAGAAATTCTCTTCCTTTCTTCTATGCTCCCTACAAAATTATTGTCAGTATAATCAATCAAACCAAAATTATTAGTTTTGGAATATAGAGCTCCATATCCTATTGTTCCTGCAACATATCTTAGTATCTATTTTCAAACCTGCTAGTAGGACTTTTTAGGTGGCTCCATGAACCTTGAGATCAAACTTACACCATACATAATATATGGCCTAGTAGCTATCAAATACATCAAACTTCCAAAAATTATTTTAAACACAATTGGATCAACATTTGGTCCCTTATCCTCTTTGCTAAGTTTTGTTCATGTTGCAATTAGAGTTGATACTAGATTAAAATTTATCATTTTAATAAGGGCCCCGTGTCTCCATGAGGGAAAATGAAATAAATGCAAAGGTAAATAAGTCTTGTGGGGTGCAATTTTCTTAATCGCCTGAATACAATGGTGGAGGTTGACGATAATCTCATCGTTTGATCATTGCCACCATGGATCAATCGATTGCTTATTTTCAAAGGTGATCACGGCTACTTCTTAAAGCAGTTTTCCATAAATGTGCAAATAACAAAGAAAAACACAGAAGCATGTGACATAAATTCTAACTCGAAAGATCATTTGTACATTCTTCCCAATGACAATTTGTGAGTGTTAATTGATGAAGAAATGATTCCAGTGAAGGTGTTAGAGCTTGTGAAGCAATTCGACATTCCAGAAAGCGATTTTGAACCAGTAAGTTTTGTTCCTTGTCCCTCTCTACATTTTTATAAGAGAAATTTTCTTTGCTTCCCAGGGGATTTATGTTTCTATTTTCTACAATTAGAGATATTTTCTCCCTAGGGTTTATAGCGTGACCATTTTACTTTACCCAAAACGTTAAAAGGAGGGAGTCGAGTTGAGAGTTCTTCAGGGAGGAGAAAAGGAAAAAAACTGAGGGAAAGAAAGCCTTGAACATAGCCTCAGAAAGCCTTGAGCCTAGCCCTCGCACGAGACGTACCTTCGCACATTGCATTGTTTGCTTCTTATAATAATCTCGTGGTTAGTTATATGGAAAAATTTTATGCATGGGAGACTATTTTTATTTATATTACAATTTAATTTAAAATTTATCTAATTTTTTTTTCTTTTGTTCAATTATATTTTAAAAAATAAAACAAAATCAGACTTTGATATGTACATTTAAAATCATTAAATATATTAATTTTCCATATAATAAATGAATTATAGTAAATTAAATAAGTTTTCGTTAAATGATATAACTCAAAAAAATATATTATAATTTTATGGTATAATTGTTATAATAATGATATATAAACATAATATTACTAATTAATAAATATATTATTATATAAAAAATATATTGTAATATCATATATAATAATTATATTGATATAATTATTTTTTTCTTTGATAGATAAGAGGTCGAGGCCAAGAGTAAAATAGTAAAATTTTACAACTCCGTTCGGTGCGGGCACTGGTAGGAAAGAACGAAGTTCAAAAAAAACATCTAGTCTTGCCCAGGACTTTGAGTCAGAAATTCAAAATTCAAATATATTTACAAAGCTCACATAAGGTATGCGAGTGATAAGGAGCAAATTACATATATTCAAAGTTTCCAGCAACAAGAGTGCTTAACATAAATGATCATAAGAGTTTTCATGTTTGGCTCATAGGTCCAAGAGTACCAATATCTGATAGAAGTCTCTAATTTAGATCAAGTTGATACTCTAAGCCTTGATATAATTATTATAATTATTATAATACTGACATATAAATATAATCAATATTAATATTAATATTTAGATTAAATTATTGACTATATTTTTTATTAGATTAGTATTTATGTATATGTTATATATTAGAGGCATATGGTTCTATTCATTTTAGACCTCTTGTATGTTGTAGAAGGATAACTCTTACATGTTCTCTTCTTTTCTTTCCCTTTTCCCATTTTTATATTTCTAATGATGCAACCATCCAAATTTCTCTATCTTTTAATTTATGATCTTCGGTTCATAATTTTTTCTTATTGCCAACTTGATCAATAGAAGAGATATACTATTTATATTTCTCTACCATCACAGTAAAGATAAGATTTCACAATCTTCCTCTTTTGGTAGCAAAGATCCATGTGCACCTGAAAAACTACTTTCCTCATTTTATATTTTTATAGGTTGAATTGCATAGTATTTTTTTCAACCTACACAAAAATTATTTTTGTTTTTAAGGTTCTTTTTAACGATCATTTGATATCATCTTAAATTTGTTGTTGGATTCAGTGTTTAGGACTAGGTAATGGTTTAGGGCTTTATGCTTAGAGAGGGATAGAGTGAGAGGATGAGAAAGGGATAGGGAGGAAGTGATAGGAAGGAAGGGAGAGTGCTTAGGGTTAAGGACATAGGGATTAGGGTTTAGGGTTAGAGATTATAGATATGGGGAGAGGGTTAAGGGCTTAGGATTTAGGATTTACAAACTAGTATAGGGTTTAGGGCTTAGGGCTTCAATGATATTTGAGGCTTGGATAGAGTGAGATGAGAAGAGAGGTAAATGGGGAAGGGAGAGGGAGGAGGGGAGAGTGCATAGGTTTTAGAGTTAGAGAAAGAGGGAGATGGGGGAGAGGGTTAAGGGATTAGGGATTAGGATTTATAGTTTAGGGACTAGTATAGGGTTTAGGGCTTAGGGATTTGAACTTAGAGAGGGATATATTGAGAGGGAGAGAGAGGTAAAGGGGGAAGGGAGAGGGAGGAAGGGACCATGCTGATGAAACAACCAAATATCTGAACACCGAAAGATCATGAAGCAAAGAATGAAAAGAAAAGGGAAAGAATGAGGAAACTTTACGAAGGAAGAAAATTGGATACCACACAAGAGGAAATGCCTTTGTAAGAGGAACATGAAACATCAATGCAAAGTAAGAGAGAATTGGAATTGGTATGAAAAAGGGAATGGATGAGAAACCTTTGTGCAATTAGATAATTGAATTACAATGTTGCAATCATGTCACCTATGACATCTCAAGTCAAAGGTACACCATCATCTCATGTTGAAGGTACATCATGCTCTACATCTCAAGGTGAAGGAACACCATCGTATCAAGTTGAATGCATGCTACTTACAACATTAGAAGTTGAAGGCACTCCATTAATGACATCTCAAGTTGGTAAGAGTCCATCTTCAACATCTCAAGTTGAAGGTACACCAACTTTAACATCTCAATTTGAAGGTACATCATATCTATTTTAAGATATGGAATCCATCCCTAATATTTTTTATGCTCCTAATGTTGAGCCCACTCGACATTTGAGAAAACCTCCTAGAGTTTTGTATAAAAACCCTAAATATTTGATTGACATTTATACTAATATTTTGAAACCAATGGTTGATAATGATGATATCATAATAATGAGAACTAATGTTGATGATGATCACATAGAGGTATGGTTATCATTTTTTGCAATCTAGTACATAGGTTAGCAAGTTTTGTGTGAGTACATGAAGTTATACAAATAAGTAACTACAAGTTAAGCAGAATAGGTGGACAAACAAACAGGTGAATAGGAGAACAGGTGAAGGTAAAATCATTTGAAGAAGTGAAGTATACTATCGGTACACCGGAAGTTTCAAAGACTACAGGTGAACTAAGATTTGTGACCACGACAATTAGGTCACACCGATAAAGGACACTAGTGAAGATACTACTAACTGGTCAGTTCAATGAACATGTAAAATTTAAAGGTTAAGAAATAGTTTTGAATGATTAACTAAAGCGGTTATGACGGTGCACAATTCAGTGAATCTGGACAAAATGAAAAATGTAGTACATTGTTTCAAGAGTTGAATAAGTCAATTTCTTGGTAGTTGTGTACAGATCTGATTATGAATTCAAGGCACATTTTGGATGAATAATATTGAATAACTATTTCACATAGAATATAACTTTAAGTTTGTTATGGACGATGTGGTGAGATTATAATGTTTCTATGAGTTGGTTGTAATTGAGAAAGCAATTTTGGAGAGAAACCAAAACCCTAATTAGGTTTGTAATCAAAGGTAAAAGGCTATAAGAGGATAGCTATTGTTAATATAAGTTGTAGTAGTTGAAGAAGTTGTTGTGATATGTTGTGGAGAAATAGTTGAAGTGTTAAATCGTGAACAATGATTACAGAGCCGATTACAGAGAAGATTTAGAACAGAGTTCAAACATAGAACAAAGAATCAAAGGATCTGATTAGCATCCTGAAGTTCATTTCATAGGTCAGTTCAGTTTTTGTATTCCTAATAGTTTCAACAATCTAAAATCACTTAACAGGGTAGTCTCTAATAATACATTTTTTCTTGTATATCCCTTAGCAGGGTGAACACAGTAATAGTAGGATTAAATCCTTTAATAAGGTAGTCTATAATAGGACTTAAAATACTTCTAACATAGTATTAGTCACTCTTAATAGGGTGTCACCTAGAAAGTGAAATATTGTAAGCTCCTAATATAGCACTCATTTCTACTACATTGAGAAGATTGTAGGTGTCATCCCCACTATGGTTTTTCCCTCTGACCAAGGGTTTCCACAAAAAAAATCTAAGTGTTATGAGTGTGCATGTGTTGTTATTTCATTCACTGTACTTTTACTTTACACTTACAGTTTTAAGCTACATAGTTTGGAAGTTTATTTTGTTGTTATTCAGAGGTATTGGTAGAAGTCTAAAAGTTTTATTAGTACTTATTTGCCCCCCTCTTAGTACCTATTATTTCCAACAATTGTTATTAGAGAACAAACTCTCTAGAAGGATCATTTTACAACTTGGGGAGTAGATCTATCAAGATGGAAAGCTATAGGTATGAAAGACAACTGGTTGCAGCTAATGAGCTGATTGAAGAATTGAAGAACAAGCTTAAGGATTATCAGGAAAAAGGAAAGAATTATATGAACAAATAAGAGACAGTCTAGACAACATTGATGAATTATCTAAAGGAAGTGTTAACTCATAGGAATTTGAGGCGGCTATCAAAGATTTGATGGAAAAGAACAAGATCCTGACTGATGAAGCATCCAATATGAAAAGAGAACAAGAAAGTCAAGATATAAGGATGTGTGAAGTACTTGAAGGCATGAGGGTTGTTGAAGAAGAAAAAATAAATTTTGAAACTACAAGAAGAATGTTGAAGAACTAATAAGAGAGAAAGACATTATACTTCAAAGATTGACACATGAGAACCAAGCACTGAATGAACAGACAAGTGCCACCAGTGATGAGAGCTTGCAACTGTGTTTTGAAAATGAATCAATGAGAAAGGAGAATGAACGATTGAAAGAAGACTTGAATACTGAGAGAGACACAAATGAAAAAATTAAGCAATATGAAAAAACCATGCAGAAGATCGATAAGAAACTAAAGAACCAAAGGAGACCTAGAGATACTTCTAGCCTAGGATTTACTAGTGACAACAAATTTGAGAAAGGAGAATCATCCAAGTCTAGTGCTAAGAAATAATCTAAGACTCCTAAGGTATACATAATTTCACAAGGTAAGAAACCTACTAAACCCACTTGTTACAATTGTGGAAAGCATGGACACACTGCTAATGTATGTAGAAGCCAACCAGTGAATGTTCCAAACCACTCATTTTAATGTTTATTGTTACAATTGCAATAAGTCAGGTCATCAAGCTTATGAGTACAGATCAAGAACCAGTAAAATATCATCTGAAAGGAGTTTCAATGGCTACTATTATTCATGCAACAAGTTTGGACATAAGGAAGAACATTGCAAATCAACAACACCCAACAAACTAGTGAATTTTCTAAGAAGAGAAGGTAACATGAATGTTTAATGCACTATTTGTGGAAATTATGGACATGTTGCTATGAATTTTTGATTGAGAAACTTTAGAGGTAATGTTGGACAATGGACTAAAATAGGTATGGCATTTTTCTATTTTCATAAGATTGGACATCTTGTAGGAGATTGTAGATACACGAACCGGTCACCAAGAAATGAAGATGAGAAAGAAAAAAAGACTGTTAATGTTGAAGAAGTGAGGAATGAGATGAAAAAGGTTTGGGTGAAGAAAGAAGAAAGTAAAGAAGATGCCAATGCATCGACAGGTAACCCTACATTCTTTGGCTCAGGAGATTCAACCTCAAACTAAGCAAGTAAGTTTTTCTTAGGGGCTGGATTTCATTGTTATATCTAACATGTCCCTTATAATGATGAGTGATAATATCTATTTGCATAATAAAATGCATTGATGTTATATTTGATGAATTTCATATAGATAAGTCATTATGTATCACTAATTTTATGATTTTCAAAATTTATGTGTTAATGCTACTTTTGACATTAACTGATGGAAGTTGTAATCGGTGAAGTGAGATTGGTGAACTGTATTTAATGTTTTAACTATCTATTGGTTAACTTTTTGAGAAAATAAATTAGAGGTAAATCTATTCATTATGCACCTTACATTTTGAAGAGCATTTACTAGAGAAAAGTGTGATTTCATATTGAGATTGATTATGAGAACTATCTAAGCTAATCAAATACAGGTATTTGTATTGCAAATTTGAAATCCCTAATTAAGATATTTAGCAAAGCGGTAATCATTTGAGAAAGAATTTGTAGTGTTCTGAAAGTTACAAAGTAGAAATCTATTAACTTATTATGGCGTCAAGGGTTGCTACACCTACGTTGATCGAGATATCTAAGGAGGCAGAACCTGAACAAAAGCTACATCCACTAAAGACAACAAAATTTGACAAAATTAGTGCCCTATTTGTAATTCCACCTCGATTTTTATTGATTGAAGATGTAAGAACTTTCATTCACTGCAATATTTTCGAACTAGGTAATGAGAAGATACATAAGGAGTATTTAGCAATGTGCAATGATGGTGAACTTAAAGGCACATTCAAACATCTTCAAACAAAGGGCTTGACACATATTTTGGACTTACCTGAGATTTTTAAGGAAAAATGGATTAGATATGTCTTGAGTCATTTTAATGACCAATTCATATGGATGGAGGAACCAATCAAGATCACGAAGGAGTTGATACATTTTATAAATAGATTCTCAATAGATGGGGAACCCTGTACCCTAAGGAAAATATCCACATAGATGGTTGCACAACTAAAAAATTCTAAACAAGATCACATAGCGATGATAATTGATGATAATGAAGATCAAGAAGTTCATCTTGCAACAATGGTTGTCAGGTATAAAGTTTATCAATCCAGTTAGTTGAATAGTGTGCCCTGTGGAGCTAGTCACGCCGCTTGAAGAATAGTGAAGGAAGGAACAAGATATGACCTAGCTTAAATGGTGAGGTCATAGCTTCTGGAAAACTTGAAGAGGATTCAAATAGACAAGAAGTAATCACTGAAGTTTGGAGCACTTTTGGTATGTATGTTTTTCTATGTGCAAAACTATTTTCCTGGAAAAGGAATGATAACTTGGAAAATAGATAGACCAGCTTTATATCAGATAAATGAATGCATAATTGAATTAGGTGATAACTTAAACAATGCAACATGGGGATATTTCAAAGACTTTCAGGATAGAACGCATAAGAGGTATAGGATACCTCCACACATTGTGGAGAAGTATAGAAACACAATTTGTTTTCTAGTTGATACTGACACTTGTAAGATACAAGCGGTTGATCCCAAAATTTTATGGATACCTAAGATAGGATATGAGATTGATGAATACTTGTTAACCCTAAACATTGAAGCTTTATTAAAGCTACAGGTTAACAAAGAATAAAATAGGTATGGTACTTTTGAGGAGGCATATGAAAGAATTACTCTACAACTCAAAAAGCCAAGAATAGAAAAGAAAGCATTGAAAATCATTAGTCAATTGGAAGAGAAATTTTCTAAAAGTGAAGGTAGAAATTCCACAAGTGAGAAACATAAGAGCATTCCTTATTCTTATACCAAAAGGAAAAGGAAGTCAGTAGGAACTTAGAGTAGGATTCCTGAACTACCATCGGTAGAAGATTCTAGTATGGAGAAGAGTGATGAAGGTAAAACTTCTCGCCCTATGCCACTTGAGGCTTATCAACCTATTAGGACTAGTAATTATGTGAAGAGAAAGACTAGAGGATATTCAAAGGTCTCCCCTAGTAATAAAAATAAGAAAACTAAAGAAGAGAATGAGAGAACTGATTATGAGAAGGAAATTACTGACATAGGGAAGTCTAGAAAGATAACATTCATCATTCCTAAAAGTGCAACTAAAATTGCTGAGGTAATTAAAGAACATGAAATGGCAGGTAATATATAAAGTAACTTTAAATTCTCAAATTTATCTCATGATCACAAGAAAACTATTGAAGATGTTATTGTATTTCACTTTCATAAATTCATCAGAACACCATATCAAATAAAAAGTCATATTGCTGATGAACTTTATGAAGTTTTTAATGTTATATGGGAGTCAACACTTGAAGATGAAAAGGAGGTAAGAGAAAGGAAAATTATCTACATAGTGACACATTTGACAATAAAATAAATAGATGAAGCACTTGAGAAATACAAAAACTGATTCAATATTGGACATAAAACTACAAATATTCTAGCTAGAAAGGAGCAAGAAGTTGAAGATGAGGCACTAGTGATATGAAAAAATGATATTCAACATTAAACAACCACATGTAATAGATACTGTTGGAATTGGGTTCTGATTTTTTTGTTGGCATTCATGTTTTTTCATTGATGTCAACATATGTTTCTATGGAGGCAGAACGGACTAGTTATTACTATCAAGCTTGATGACTAACAAAAGTGTATGAGAACTGTACGGTTGATTCAGAATGAGAGAAGATGTTGACATGTATAAGGATATCTTTTGATATTATGACTAAGATCACATGACTTAATATTTTCTATTGGATGAGTTAAAGGTGTTTTAGTGAATAATGGGTACTAGATGGTGACAGTTATCTTTGATAGAGTTTGTCTTTGTGTTTTGAGTATAACTTATGTGCGATGTGGAATTTAGGTTATGCAAGCTTAAGGGATGGAAGAAGACATCTTAAGGAAGGTTGTTTATGTTTTATGGTTCGTAGGACTCTTGGTGATGTCATTTGTGGCATGTGTTTCAGAAGAGACCTATTTGGGCCCGACTTCAGATATGAAGCATGTATTATGGATTGTGAGCGTGGATTACAGATCTTGGATTATATTTGATGAATTTTAATTGATGTTTAATTTTTATAGGTGATGAACTATAACTGATTGAATGTTTGAAGATGATAAGTTGATGATCACCAAGTTGCAAAAGTGAATGCAAGACATTAAATCAGTTAATGTATTGTATTTCCATTGATGTCAACTTGATATGGTTTGATTGTTCATACACATATTGTCATAACCTTGAAGATCTGAAGAGACAAAGTTTATGTGGTCGGTAAAACATAAAAGTTCTATATATACCGAGTGACAGTGGACACCGAGTAGTTCACAGTGTATACCAAGTACATCAGTAACTGAGTAAGTGTTACCGAGCGAGAGTTAATAACTGAGCATAACTGGAGTTAATGACCGAGCATAACTAGAGTTAAAGAAAGACAAAATTGCTTAGATGGTAGAGCTATAATTTATGGATTGATTGATTGATTATTTTATTATCAACGATCAGTTAAGATAAAGCAAGAAAAGAAATTAAAAGTGCATTTTATTTATAGTTATCAAGGAGAGATTTACGGAATAAAAATAAATCAGAGCTTTATGGGATAAAGAACATCATGGCGATTTTTATGGATCAAGGAGAGATCTACAAAAAAACAAGGAGATTGAGAGGATAATCATGTCTATATAAAGAGACAAGGAATTCATTATCAAAGAGAGGAATGCTGAGTATATTTTGTATGAAGATAGAACTCTGCATGTAGATATGATCATATAGGTTGAAGAACAGAGCCAAGGAATTCTCCAGACACCGAGCAACAAAGGACAGAGCATTCACTGAGAAAAATAAAGAAAGAAAGAAAAGGAACTGAAGTATATATTGATTAGAGAGGTATTATTGGACTAATAATAGATCTGAATATTTTCAAATAAAAGTTGTATTTTGAATAGATCATGTGTTGCATCAGTTTAACCATTGATTCAGAAAATATCTTAACCGAGTGGGATTTAATAGTCCTTATTGTATTGAGATACTCAAGAGTATCAAAAGGTTTTCTTGTTGACAACATAGTGAGTGCTAGGTCAAAAGACAAGTTGTTGCTTTTAAATCCTCTAACAAGGTCACACTTAACAATGTGTATTGTAACCTTTAACAGGGTTGGCTCTTCACCAAGCTCACTTCTAGAAAAGTGAAAATATTTTGGGTTACCGGTCCTAGGTGGTTTTTCCCATATTGTGTTTCCACATTAAAATATATGTGTCAAATGTGTATATGTTTCATTACATTGATATTTTGTTTTACATATTATTAAAACTAGATTGGTCGGTTAACACTAACTTTATTTTTTGCTACTCGGTAAATTCCAAAAAAGATAAACAGTATATCTTACCAAGCAGTTTATACTTGTTAAGATTATTTATGGCATACATTTTGATGAAATTGGGACTGTAAGATAACTGAAGGTATTATATTTGAGAGATAAGTTTTTGGTTGGATCTTTTGGAATAATTGTTATGGCCACTGATTCACCCCCCCCCCCCCCCCCCCCCCCCCCTCTTAGTTATTCTAACAATAGGTACCATGTGTATGTTAGCAAGGGGTTAAGTAATTATTTTTACATTGGGAAAGCCTAATTAGATGACCTAATTAATTATTGTAATATGGTATATATGAGAGATCCTTTCTTGTTGAAACTAATGATTATAGAAGAGACATCAAAATGTGGAAGCTATGAGCTTGTTTGTGCAAAGTCTGCTAGATGTAGAGCAGAGGTTGTGATTATGGTATTTCATTGGAACTAACCAAGAAAAGACACTTGCTATCAGATAGTTCACTAGATTGTACATTTCTTATATACACTTGTATTTTGGACTATAAGTCCTAAGGGTGGATTTAACCTTCTTTAGGCAGTGAGCCCAATGTTACTCAATCTTTTAACATGGATACTATAATATTAGTACATCATTTGTGAGGGCTAATTCCCACCAAGGTTTTACCTTTAACAGGGTTTCCTCAACAAAAAAGGATTTTTTTTATTGTGTTGGCATTTATTGTGTTATCATTTGGATTAAAGTTTTTGTTTATAAAGTTTAATATTTAATAATCTGTCTCACAACTGATTCACCTCCCCCCTCTCAGTTGTGTTGGTGGACTATTATTCCTAACAATCGGTATCAGAGCTACTAATCCTTAGAGAAAAAGCTTAACAAATTGAGGTGATCTTGAAGATGACATTCTATAGGAAGGATAGTCTGAAGTTTGATCCTGAAAACTTTGAAAGTTGGAAGAACAAGATGAGAACACATTTTCTATGATTGGGAATCAACTAATGAATGATTACAAAGAAGGATGTATAGATGAAGGATGAGGATGAACTAGATAAGGCTACTGATGAAGAAAAGAAGATATTTTCATATAACATGGTCGCACGAGAAGCACTGATTAGTGCGCTCTTTGAAGGTGAATTTACAGAGGTTAAAGACTTGGATTTTTCACATGACATTTGGACAATATTGGAAGCACTATATGAAGGAGATAAGTGTTAGGAATAATAGTCCACAAGACAACTGAGAGGGGGGCTGAATAAATTGTGATATAGATTATTAAACTTTATACTTTATAAACCATATATGCAAATGTAAATGATAACACAGTAATAGACAACACCATAACACAATATTTGTTGTCAAGGAAACCCTATTAAAGGTAAAACCCTAGTGGGAATTAACACCCACAAATAATGTACTGAGAGTATAGTATCCCTATTAAAAGATATTAGCCATGTTAGGAGCTTGTTACAACATTACAGTAAACAATCCCTATTAGGAGACAAGCCCTATTAGGAGTCAAAGGAAATAGTAGGCACTGCCAAGGCACACTTCCCAAAGAAGGTTAAATCCACCCTCAAGGATTTACAATCTGC
This sequence comes from Thuja plicata, assembly GCA_018584345.1. Lineage (NCBI taxonomy): Eukaryota > Viridiplantae > Streptophyta > Pinopsida > Cupressales > Cupressaceae > Thuja > Thuja plicata. The sequence continues at coordinate 219,432 of MU228247.1, read as the reverse complement.
ATAGGTGTATAAAGAAAATACACAATCGGAGAACTGTCTGCCAGCAACTGTCTTTTCTTGATTAGTTCCAATGAAGTATCAACTTTTCTTGCATCCAACAGTCAACAAGCTTCACAACTTCCACACATGTCTTCTCCTCCTTTCTCTATCACACTTCTCCACAATAATTTATCTTTCATATATACCCTTACACAATAACTTATTAGGTCGGCTAGTTAAGCTTTCCTAATACATAATTAATTAGGTCAGCCAATTAAGGCTTTCTATCATACAAATAATTACATAGCCCCTTACTAAGATACACAGAGTATCTAAGACAAGTATACAACATTTATAATTCATTACATATACTTCCAAATCCGCAACTCATGCTCACAATTAATTTCACATGCTACATGTCTAAAGTCAGCCAGGAAATAGGTCTTCTCTAGAGTACACAGCACATCTGACATCATCAATCTTCAATAAACAATAGAACTCAACCCATTACTCTAACATATGTCAGTTTTCCATCCATAAGCTTGCACATTCTAAAATATCTCCGCCAGAAAGATATACCTGAAACACAGAGACCTGCTCTGTCCAAAATCACACTTGCAGTCCAGAAAACCAGTCTTCACCAAATGAACCATAACATCCACATAATGTAACATAAAGTCAAGCGACCTTAAGAATAAGGTCATAACACATCCTTCTACATAAATCCAAATTTCATCATTTTGAATCATCCGTACAGTGTCTGTACACTCGTTCCAGTTAAGTAGCCAGTCTGTCTTCTCCATAGAAATATATGTTAACATCAGTGACAAAACATGAATATCAACAACATGATCAGTAACCAAAACTTATATCATCCAACAATCTCCTCCTTTTTCATTGATGGAAACATATGGGAAAATCCATATGCATCAACCTAAAATTACTCTCTTAATACAATCTTCTCAATATCCTCAACATAAATCTCCCCAAAATAGTAGGGATTTTCTCATAGATTCCTTCCCCCTTTGGCAACAATGGCGAAGGGTGTCATAATTCATCTATAGTCTTCTGTAAGATGTATCTTTTTCAAATCTTCATGTCCAATTAGCTAGGAGCAAGATCACCTAAATGTACTCCATTATTTTTCTATGATTACTCCCCCTAAGGAGTAGATCGATACATCAAGTCCAGAGAATGATATAGCTCTGAGATCCATTGGACTGAAGCACATATGCATCATTTAGTTTTCACTAGGAGGGGCCATCACCCCAAGCATGCCTCTGAGATATTCAAAAGAATCTTTTGGCAAAGGTTTGGTAAATATATCTGCTATCTGTTCCTTTGTGCTAATATACTCCAATTTAATCTCTCTGTCTTTTACCTTCTCTCTCAAGAAATGATACTTGATGGAAATATGTTTAGTCTTTGAATGCATTACAGGATTCTTTGACATATTCACTATGCTAGTGTTATCACAATGGATAAACACTGGTTCTTTGAAAATTATTCTGATGTCCTTCAACATTTGTATCATCCAAACAACTTGTGTACAGTTTATTGCAGAAGAAACATACTTTGACTCAGCAGTAGATTGAGCAATACAGTTCTTCTTCTTGCTCAACCAAGAAACCAACCTCTTTCCATGGAAAAATGCTCCACCACTTGTGCTCTTCCTATCATCTACATTACCTTCCCAATCAGCATCCGTAAAAGCCTGTAATGTAAAATCATCATATTTTTCATACCATAATCCATACTCTACTGTTCCTTTCAAATATCTGAAAATTATTTTCACAGTAGCAAAGTGTGTCTCTTTAGGTTCTGCCTAATATCTAGCCATAATTCCAACTACATTGGTAATATCTTGTCTAGTGTGTGTCAAATATTGTAGACCTCCAATCATTGATCTATACTTAGTTTGCCCAACACTTTGAGTCTCATTACTTTTAGTTATTTTGTTCCCTGTTACCATGGGTGTACCAACAGGTTTACAATCTTCCATTCCAAATTTCAACATTTCCTTAAGGTACTTGGTCTTAGATATAAATATTCCATTCTTACTCTGATTAATTTGCAAACCAAGAAAAAATTTCATTTCACCAATCATTGACATCTCAAACTCATTCTCCATTTCTTTAGAAAACTTCTTACTCATTTTATCATTGCCTCCAAAAATGATATCATCAACAAAAACTTCTATAATTAAGATTACATCTTCATCAGTTCTTAAATAAAAATTCCTGTCTGTTTTACCTTTTCTGAAACCAAGACAAAATAGATTTTTATCCAGTCTTGCATATCATGCCCTCAGTGCTTGTTGCAATCCATATAGTGCCTTCTTCAGTCTACAAACAATGTTTTCATCATCTGTCAAAGGAAAACCATCAGGTTTCTCAATGTACACTTCTTCTTCTAGATCACCACTCAAGAATGCTGATTTCACATCCATCTGATACACTTTAGAGTCTTTATGTGTAGCATAAGCAAGGAATAGTCTCACAGCTTCCAATCTAGCAATAGGTGCAAATTTTTCTTCATAATATATGCCTTCTTGTTGTGAGTAGCCTTGACATACCCATCTAACCTTATTTCTTACCACTGTGCCTTCTTCATCCATTTTGTTTCTGAAAACCCACTTAGTGCCAATCACATTCATGTTCTTGGGTCTTGGAACCAATTCCCAAGTATTGTTCTTCTTTATCTGTTCTAGTTCTTCTTCCATGGCTTTAGTCCAAGATTCATCTTTACATGCTTTATTAGTAGTCTTGGGTTCAACTTGAGAAATCAAACAGATCCCATCTCTAACTTTAGATCTATTCATCATGCCTTTGCTTGCATCACCAATAATTTGGTCTTTAGGGTGGTTTTTCTTGACATACCTTGGTTTCTTTAATGTCTTAGTAGCTTCTGCTTGTTCTTCTTCTTCAATCTCATTCTTGATCATCAAGGGTCCTTAAGGTTCAGCAGCAACTTCTCTTGATTCTTTTATCTAACCACAATCATACATTCTTTCCTAAATTTAAAATTTCTCATCTATCCTCACATTGGCGCTTTCAATTAGTTTCCTCAATCTCAAATTGAAACATTTATATGCTTTACTCTTAGTGGAATAACCAAGAAATACTCCTTCATCACTTCTAGCATCAAACTTGCCTATCTCATCATGTCTTTTGATATAACATTTACTACCAAATATTCTGAAATATTTCACAGTAGGTGCATGATCAAACCATAATTCATAAGGAGTTTTATTTGTACCTTCTCTGATCTGAATTTTGTTTAATGTGTACATAGCAATGCCAACTTCTTCTCTCCAATGAACATGTGATACATTTCCTTCGAGCAACATACTCCTTGCAGCATCTAATATAGTTTTGTTTCTTCGCTCTGCTATCCCATTCTGTTGTGGAGTTCTAGTAGAAGAAGTTTGTCTATGTATTCCATTTTCTTCACAGTATGTGTTAAACATTTCTGATGTGAACTCTCCTCCTCTGTCTGATCTCAAACATTCATCTTTAAACCAGATTCATTCTCAACTTTTTCTTTGAATAACTTGAACTTTTCAAATGCTTCAGATTTTTCTCTCGAATATGTAACCCACATCATTCTCGATAAGTCATCAACAAAAAGTATAAATACCTTTCACCATAGTATGATCTTGTTCTTGTAGGACCACATAGATCTATATGCACCAGATCCAACTTCCCTTTTGCTGAATAAGCTTTTCTCTTGAAGGTGCTTCTAGTCTATTTCCCCATAACACATTCTCTACACATAGTGTTAGATGGCTTTACAATTTTAGGTAGATCTCTTTGTATGAGTTAATTTTGGCCTTCTAAATCAACCACACACTTCAACATAGTCATTCTTCACTAGGTACAGCCAAGACTGAATATGAGTTATTCATCCTGACTGTCTGCGTGATTCGACCTGTTGCCTTCTATCTAGATGGGGTTTTGAAACTTGCTCTCAGGACGAGGGCCTCACAACTATGAACCATCTAATAACGAAGGATTTTAAACCATGATAAATGCTATGCAATGTAAAGATTATGCTAGAAATTGAAACGTGAATGATCACCTAAACATGAATGCTACATGATTTCAATGCAATTTAATCTAGAAATTGAAGCTATTCTATTTTGCAAATTGAAATTAAGCTATATGAGATT
>MU228247.1:186409-198848 GCA_018584345.1 Thuja plicata | reverse complement strand
CTCAGGTCAAGTAGAGTCAGTGGAAACTCAGAATTTGCCTAGTACAATAGGACTTTGATGATTTAGAAGAATGACAAATGCAACAAAATTGGTTGGGGTTGCAAGATGCCAATTTTGGGGTGTTACACTCTTAGTTCTTTTGTCATGCTTGCCTTCACAATGTTATCAAAATTAACATGACAAAATCTTTTGTGCCATAACCAGCTGTCATCAACCTTTGCAAAAAAACAAGAAGATTCAGATGTGTTCAATTCAAATTCATTACCTCTGGATTTAGTACCAGATACTATCAAGTCTCCTATTTTTATCTTGATAGTACACTTTTCATTTATGAAGTTTAGTTGATAACCCTTGTCCACTAGTTGTCCAGCACTCAACAAATTGTGCTTAATTCCATCAACAACTAATGCATTGTTAGTGTTAGTCTTTCCATCCAAGGAAATAGATCCAATTCCAATACTAAGTTTAGGATTATTGTCACCAAATCTAACAACACTACCATCATGTCTTTTCAAACTCACAAACTTATTTTTATCTCCATTCATATGATGTGAACAACCACTATCTATGACTCATTCAGATTTCTTTTCAACTCAAGATACTAATGTTTTTTCTTCATGCATAGGTTGATCATCCTTAATAGAAATAAATCCAATTTCATCATAATCACCATTCTCATCATCAGATATACCTTCACTAGCATAACAAAAAAATTTATCCTTTGAGAACTTAGACTTGAAAAACTTAGGTTTGTGCTTTGGAATTCTTGTAGGACATCTAGATGCAAAATGACCGATCTTGTTACATGAAAAACATTTCAAAGGTAATTTTCCCTCAAACTTACCCTTACCTCTCTTTTCTCTTCTGGCAATCAGTGCAACAATTTCATCTAGATTTCTTTCTTCTTCTTGTATCTATTCCCATTCATCAACATAGGCTCCAAGTTAATCTTTTAGATCAACACTGCTTATGCTTGCATTTCCAGGTAAGATTTTTTTGCTTTTGTGTATGGCTGCTTTGAATGTTGACTCAACCTTAGGTAAAGTGTCTCCCAATTCTATGGCTTCAAATTTAGTTATCTTGCAAATCAACATCTCTTTGGTGAAGTTCGGTGTCAAAGGTATGATTTCCTCTATAGCCTGAACCTTGGTTCTATATGCAGGTGTCAAAGATCTGGGTATCTTTGCAATAACTTCTTCCTCACTATAAGTTCCTCCAGAGTTCATAATACCAGTCACTACCTCATTAATTCTCTGTGAATATGCTCTGATGTTCTCATCTTCTTTCATCTTCAGTGATTCCATCTTTGTCTTCAATTTCTATAACTTTGCTTGATTTGTAAATTTGTCTCCAACATATAGTGCTTCCAGTCTTGACCAGATTTCATGTGCAGAGTCCAAGTCCTTTACTTCAGTAAATTCTCCCTCTGATAATGCATTGATTAAGGATTCCCTTGCAACCATATTGCATGAGAATAACTTCTTTTGATAATCACTAGCTTTCTCTAATTCATCCTCAGTTGCTATCTTTTCCTTATTCTTTGTTATCATCGAGTAATCAATTCCCAAACATAGCAAATGTGTTCTCATCTTGTTCTGCCAACTGTCAAAGTTTTCAGAGTCAAACTTTGGACTATCCTTCCTATAGTAAGTCATCTTCAAGATCTCCTCAAGATGTTAAACTTTCTCTCTAAGGACCAATAGCTCTAATACGAATTGTTAGGAATAACAGTCTACAAGACAACTGAGAGGGGGGTGAACCAGTTGTGATTAGATTATTAAAATTTATACTTTATAAACCAAATCTGCAAATGTAAATGATAACATAGTAATAGACAACACCATAGTACAATATTTTTTGTTGAGGAAACCTTGTTAAAGGTAAAACCCTGGTGGGAATTAACACCCATAAATAATGTACTGAGATTATAGTATCCCCATTAAAAGATATTAGCCATGTTAGGAGCTTGTTACAACATTACAGTACACAATCCCTGTTAGGAGATAGACCCTGTTAGGAGTCAAAGGAAATAGTAGGCTCACTTCCAAGGAACACTACCCAAAGAAGGTTAAAGCCACCCTCAAGGATTTACAATCTGCACAGGTGTATAAAGAAAATACACAATCAGAGAACTGTTTGACAGCAACTGTCTTTGCTTGATTAGTTCCAATGAAGTATCAACTTTGCTTACATCCAGCAGTCAACAAGCTTCACAGCTTCCACACATGTATTCTCCTCTGTTCTCTATCACATTTCTCTATAAGAATTTATCTTTCATATATACCCTTACACAATAAATTATTACGTCGGTCAGTTAAGCTTTCCTAATACATAATTAATTAGGCCATAAATACAACTTCAATCATTATGAATCATCTTTACAGTGTTCGTACACTCATTCCAGTTAAGTAGCCAGTCTGTCTTCTCCATAGAAATATATGTTGACATCAGTGAAAAAACATGAATATCAACAGCATGATCAGTAACCAAAACTGATATCATCCAGCAATAAGTTTACTAAGTAGGTGAAGTTACAGAACTGGAAGACAAGGATGGAAAATCTGAAAATGAAATTTGATGAAAATATTAGAGCATATGTAGAGAGAGTTATTGAGGTTATTATTGGGATCAAAAACTTTGGAGGCACATACAGTGAGGCAGAAGTGATCGCAAAAATTCTTAGATCTTTGACACATGTTTACAAGACTAAAGTGAAAGCTATAGAAGAGATCATACCTTTGAAAATGAACTTTAATAGAGAGATGTTGATTGCAAAATTAACTACTTTTGAGGCCGCAGAGTTGGGAGATTCATTACCTAAAGTTGAGACAGCATTCAAGGTGACTGTGCATAAAAATAAAAAGACTTTAGCAGGAATTGCGAGCACCAACAATAGTGACTTGAGAGAAGAGCTTGGTAAATATGTTGATGAATGGGAACATATACAGGAAGAAGAAATAAAGTTAGATGAAATTGTGGTTCTGATCCCTAGAAAAGAAAATAGAGGTAAGGGTAAGTTTGAATGAAAGTTACCTCTAAAATGTTTTTCATGCAATAAGATAGGTCATTTTGTATCTAGATATCCTACAAGGGTTCCAAATCATAAATCTAAGTTTTGTAAACCTAAGTACTCCAAGGATAAGGAATGTTACTATGTTAGTGAATGTGTTTCTGTTGATGATGCTATTGATTATGATAATATTGAATTTATTATTATCAAGGATGATAAACATATTCATGAAGAAAGATCCTTAGTGTCACATGTTGAAAAGAAATCTGAATGGGTCATAGAAAGTGGTTGTTCACATCATATGAATGGAGATAGAAATATGTTTGTTAAACTGAATAAGTATGATGGTGGTGTTGTGAGATTTGGTGACAATACCCCTAAGCTTATGATTGGATTTGGATCTATTTCTCTTAATGGAAAGACCAATACTGACAATGTATTACTTTTTGATGGACTTCAACATAATTTTTTGAGTGTTGGACAACTAGTGGACAAAGGTTATCAATTGAAATTGATTGATGTGAAATTGTCTATCAAAAGTAAGTTAGGAGACTTGATTGCATTAGGTACCAAATCCAGAGGTAATGTATTTTAACTAAATACATCTGAGGCTTCTTGTTTTTTTGTGAAGGTAGATGGCAATTGGTTATGGCATAAAATATTTTGTCATGTGAATTTTGATCATATTGTGAAGGAAAGCATGACTAATGCAGTTAGAGATCTACCAAAGATTGTGAAACCATCTAAAACCATGTGTAGAGAATGTGTAATGGGGAAGCAGACTACAAGCAATTTCAAAAGAAAATCTTACTCAGCTAAAGGGAAGTTGGATCTAGTGTATACAAATCTCCATGGTCCTACAAGAACAAGATCTTACTAAAGTGAAATGTATTTTATACTTTTGTTGATGAGTTTTCTATGATGATGTGGGTTACATATCTAAGAGAGAAATCAAAGGCATTTGACAAATTTAAGATATTCAAAGCAAAAGTTTATAATGAATCAGGATTAAAGATAAAATGTTTGAGATCAGATAAAGGTGGAGAGTTTACTTTAGATTTATTCAATACCAACTGTGAAGAGCATGGAATATACAGATAGACATCTACTCCTAGGACACCACAACAAAATGGGATAGCAAAGCGAAGAAACATCACAATATTAGATGTTTCTAGAACTATGTTTCTAGAAGGAAATGTATCACATGTTCATTGGAGAGAAGCTATTGGTAATGTTGTGTATAATTTGAATAGAATTCAGATCAGAGAAGGTACAAGTAAGAGTCCTTATGAATTATTGTTTAATCATACTCCTACTGTGAAATATTTTAGAATATTTGGTAGTAAATACTATATCAAAAAGATGATGAGATAGGAAAGTTTGATGCTATAAGTGATGAAGGGATCTTTCTTGGTTATTCCACTAAAAGAAAAGCTTACAAATGTTTCAATATGAGATTGAGGAACATGATTGAAAGTGGTGAGGATTGATGAAAATTTTCAGATTCAAGAGAGAATATATGACTATAATCATACTACAGATATCAAGGTTACTGCAAATAAAGAAGAACCTTTTTATATTGACTGTGAGATCAAGGTATGTCAAGATGGCTCAAATGATCCTACTAAAATTCCTAAGACTCAGAGGTATGTTAAGAAAAACCATCTTGAATATCAAATCATTGGAGATGCAAATAGAGGAATCATTACAAGATCGAGATTAAGAGATGAAATTTTTTTTATTTCTCAAGTTTAACCAAAATCTATTGATGAGACATGTAGAGATGATTATTGGAATAAGGCTATGCAGGAAGAATTAGAAGAGATAAATAAAACTAACACTTGTGAAAAGACAAAGTATCTTAAAGAAATGTTGAAAAAGTTTGGAATGGAAGTTTGTAAACCTATTGGAACACCTATGGTTACTGGGCACAAGCTTACTACTACTGATCAAACTTAGAGTATTTTTAGACAAAGTACAAATCTATGATTGGAGGTTCACAATATCTAACTCACACTAGAACATATATTTCTAATGTAGTTGGAATTTTGGCAAGATATCAAGAAGATTCTAAAGAGACATACCTTTTTGTTGTAAAATGAATATTTAGATATCTAAAAGGAACACTAGATTATGGCTTATGGTATAATAAATATGATGATTTTGATTTACATGCATATACTGATGTTGATTTGGCAGGAAATATTGATGACAGAAAAAGTACAAGTGGTGGTGCATTCTTTCTTGGGAAAATATTGGTTTCTTGGTTAAGTAAAAATCTAGATTGTATAGCTCAATCTACTGCTGAATCTAAGTATGTTTCTACTGCTATAAATTGCACACAGATTGTTTGAATGAAACAAATGTTGAAGGACATTAGGATAAATTTTGATGAGCCAATTATTATCGATTGTGATAGCACTAGCATAGTGAAAAATGTCAAAGAATCTAGTAATGCATTCAAAAACTAAACATATTTCCATTAAGTATCATTTCTTGAGAGACAAGGTAGCAGAGAAGGAGATTAGATTGGAGTATATCAGCACAAAGGAACAAATAGCAGATATATTTACAAAACCTTTGCCAAAGGATGCCTTTGAGTATCTTAGAGGTATGCTTGGGGTGTGATCCCCTCCTTGTGAGAACTAAATTGATGCAAGAATGTATCAATCCAGTGGTTTCTAGAGCTATATCATTTTCTGGACTTGATATATGGATCTACTCCTCAGGGGGAGTGATCGCAGGAACATTATAAAACATATTTGGGTGATTTTGCACCTGGTTGTTGGAGACATGAAGATTTGAAAAAGCTACACCTTGCAGAGGAAATAAGAAGAGTTATGGAACCCTTTGCCATTGTTTTCAAAGGGGGAGAGATTCTGTCAAAAAATCCCTAATATTTTAGGGAGAGCCATGTTGAGGATATTGAGAAGATTGTATTCAGAGAGTACTTTTGGGTTGATGGATTTTCCCATATGTTGCCATCAATGTCAAAGGGGGAGATTGTTTAAATTGGGTTCTGATGTTGTTCTTGGTATTCATTTTTTGTCACTGATGTCGAAATATGTTTCTATGGAGGTAGAACAGACTAGTTATTAATGTTGCTTGATGACTGACAGAAGTGTATGGGTACTATATAATTGATTCAGAATGGGAGAAGATGGTGATGTGTATAGGGATATGTTGTGATCTTATTACTAAGGTCACATGGCTTAATATTGTCTATTGGATGAGGTATAGATGTTTTAGTGAAGACTAGATACTAGACAGTGACAGTGATCTTTGACAGAGTTAGTCTATGTGTTTTAAGTATAACTTATGTGCGATGTGGATTCAGGTTAAGTGAGCTTAAGGGATGGTAGAAGACATGTTAAGGAAGGTTTTTTATGTTTTGGAGGACTCTTAGTGATGTCATTTGTGGTGTGTGTTATGGATGAGACCTATTTGGGGCCGACTTCAGATATGAAGCGTGTATTATGGATTGTGAGCATGGATTATAGATCTTGGATTATATATGATGAATTGTAATTGATGTTTACTTTTTATAGGTACCATGTGTATCTTAGCAAGGTCTTAAGTAATTATTTGTACATTGGGATATCCTAATTGGATGACCTAATTAATTATTGTAATAGGGTATAAATGAGAGAGATTTTCTTGTTGAAAAGAATGATTATAGAAGAGACAAAAAAAAGTGGAAGATGTGAGCTTGTTTGTGTGAAGTCTGATGGATGTAGAGAAAAGGTTGTGATTATGGTATTTCATTGGAACTAACCAAGAAAAGACAGTTGCTATCAAAACATTCACTGGATTGTATATTTCTTATATACACTTATATTTCAGACTATAAGTCCCGAGGGTGGATTTAACCTTATTTAGGCAGTGTGCCTAGGTAGTGAGCCCACTATTACTCTTGACTCCTAACAAGGTATGTCCTTTATCAAGGACTATTTACTGTAATTCATCAATAAGCCCCTAGCAGGGCTAAATCTTTTAAAAGGGATACTATAATCTCAGTACATCATTTGTGGGTGCCAATTCCCACCAGGGTTTTATCTTTAACAAGCTTTCCTCAAAAACAAAGGATTGTGTTATTATATTGGCATTTACTATGTTATCATTTGGATTAAATTTTTTTTTTTATAAATTTTAATATTTAATATTTTGTCTCACAATTGATTCACCCCTCCCCCCTCTCTCAGTTGCGTTGGTGGACTGTTATTCCTAATAGATACAATAGGTACATCTCAAGTAGATGACACTTTCACTTTGAATGAGTTATCCACTAACTATTTTTGATACCCATAGCTTTCCATTATCCCAAATATACTCAAAGTTGTTAAACTTTCTTTTTAGAGAACCGTATGCTCTAATACCAATTGTTGGAAAGATCTAGGTAAGGGACTGACAGGGGGGTGAATCAGTACTTCAAATAATTCACACTTTATCCCTATCAATCTCAAACTTCTTATTCTTATGATTGTTGATACCAATACCTATTCTATCTTTTAACCGATAATTGTTTGTAACATTAACTAATAGCATATAACCGATAGCTTTGTAAATTAACAAACATAAACATAAACATTTAGATACTCAACACAATATTTTGGTATCACACAAAACCCTTGGTGAGAGGGAAAAACTAAGGTGGGGAGGAAACCCACAACTCATTACTACAATAATAAGGTGTACAGTTAAGATCTTACAAATGTTATCATCTTCTGAATGATTTACCCTGTTCGGAGTAACTAAAGTCCTTTTAAAGAATGCTATGTGAAGAGATTTTATCCCACTTATACAATGTTCACCTTGTTAATGGATTTACATTGAGATCCTAATTAGAACTACTAATTCCTATTAAAGACTGTCCATTTAAAGGATTTCACAATCTTGCTAGTAAACTGTTAGGAATAAATCAACAAGAAATTTTGACCTTGAATGCTTTCTCCTAAATCTTATCAGTTCTTGTTCTATTCTATTCTTTTCTTGATTCTCATTGTTGTACTCTTCACCAATATTCACTTATTCATACTCTACATTGTATCTTCTTTTTCATACATCTCTCTCTCTCTCTCTCTCTCTCTCTCTCTCTCTCTCTCTCTCTCTCTCTCTCTCTCTNACCTCTCTCTCTCTCTCTCTCTCTCTCTCTCTCTCTCTCTCTCTCTCTCTCTCTCTCTCTCTCTCTCTCTCTCTCTCTCTCTCGTATCCTTATAGAATGATTTTACCTAATCCTTAAAACCCTAAATTTAGATCAAAAAATCATAACTTCATCATCTCATTAGGTGCATCATGATTTTCCTTTTATCCAATAGGTGTTGGCAGCGATAGGTGTCAAAAACTGATAAACTTTACCGATAACCTAAGGTTTTCCAATAAATTTCTCCACTTGATGTAAGTTGAAAACAATGACAACCTTAGTAAGATCTATGTTATCCAATAGAGGATATTTTCAAGTAACAAATATTTCTCATCATTTTTCATTTGATTTGCACGTAGAGGACTTGGTGATGAGTCGATGTGGATTGGCTTCATGATTATACCACCCTTTATGGGATAGGTTGATGCAGTCAAGCTCAGAGGATCCAAGAATGGGCTATCCAAACTTGCAACCAAACAATACTCATAGTGGAAACAACAAAAACACAACAATATATATCAATATCAACTTATATTATCTCAGAATTCCAATTACATGCAACATGTCAGGTTGTAAGGCCTTCCCAGTTACGGCCAACACATTAAAAGTTTCAACAAGATCTCGTAGGATCCAACTTCACCAACCTACCCTACAACTAAGTGAAAGAAACCATATCTAAACTTGTTCTCACAAGCCACCAGGCAATCTTACAAGTTTCTATCTTACCCACTTACAACTATCTACAACACTTTACAAAATTTTAGCTTATCAACTTACTATTCACCCTCCCCCTCTAAAACATCAACCTAGACTTTCTTTTATACATATTTGCCACAAGTCGACATTACAAAAAATATTAAATGACCCACTCAGCCATTACAATCCATGATGAACCAATACTAAATGCACCAGTCCGCTACAAATAACCACCAAATACATAGAAGAAAACATCAATTCAAATTTAGGTCCACACAAGATTAAATGCATCAAATCTGCATGCCACAGAACTTAACACAACCTCATCAAACCCCTCAAATCATGGATGCAATATCCAATGCCTTCTCAATCCATAAAAGCCAGTCAGTGGAAACCAACAACCAAGACCCCAAGTCGATACGGAACATAAGCAAAGCCACCGAGCCCATTCGATAAAGCACCGATGCCAATAGTCACCGAGCTAGACATTACTGAGTAGAATACCATCGAAACACATAACACCATCAAGCTGAACACATCGAGCATCTACCACCAAGCAGTGTAACTCAAAGTATAATACCGTCGAACATTGAGCACCAAGTCCAGTCACCAAGTCCATCAGTGAAATAATACATCTTCCAACTGAGAACTACCACCAAAGTTACCAAGCACCTCAGGTCTTCAATTGAGTTTACTACTAAAACTAAAAATCAAACCAAAACATATTTTTAGTGATACAAGATTTCCAACTACCCCAGGATGCTCCTACATCAGACACCCCAGGTGCAAAAAGATGTTCTCATCAGCTCGATGAACATCTTCTGGGATTCAACACATAGATCCCACACTAATTCTTGATGTACATGTCTTCCAAGTCTTCAATCGATAGACTCTTGCCTTTACCCCACTTCTGTAAACTCTTTCCTACAACAGACAACCGATTTCCTTTCCTCCTCACATATTTCCTCAGTTTATTATAGGTTTGGATTCCACTATGATCTCTAACCCTCTAAATTTCCTTCAACTCAATCCTACCATTGACGCTCAGATTCCTCCTACCGAGCTCTTTATCCTTCAAAGGAATCAAAATAGACTTTTGTCCATCTTTTAGGATAGTAATTAAATTTATTTTATGGTCATTAATAGCCTATCTATCATACTACCAAGGTCTCCCAAGTAAATCATGACAAGAACTCATCTCCACAATGTCACATAATACTTCATCTCTATAAGAACCAATGTAAAAACTCACCATGCACTGTACTTTCACCTATACTGCACGAAAAACTTGTAACCAACTTATCCTATAAGGACAAGGATGCCTCAACCTTTTCAAACCAATTTTTTGAACCATCTCCTCAGTAACTAGGTTGTCAGTACTTCCTCCATCAACAATCACCTTACAACATTTACCACTAGACTTGCACACAGTCCTGAACAAGTTCTTCCTCTGACAAGAATCAACTTGCTTCAAGGGAAGAAAACTTCTCCTCAGTAAGAGAGTCACACCCTCTACCTCAGGTTCATTCTTAGTAACTTCATTCACCAAAGAATTTTGGTGACTACCGACCTTCCTATCTGCATGGGGACATTCAAATGACCGTTATCCTTCTTCACCATAGATATAAAAAGTACCTCTAAATACACCTCTACCTATCTTTCTCCTCAATTCAACAAGTTTTGGTTCATCTTCAACTCTCAGTTTATCTTTTATTGACTGTTCTTGCTTTTATTTCCCTCAGAGTTTACCATGATGTCTTCTTTCAATCCTATCTTCTACCTTCAATGCAAATTAATAAGCATCTTGTACTGAGTCAATCTTCAACATACCAATCTCATCTTGGATATTGAATCTCAAACCATTGACATACCTCACCACCTTTTCCTTATAAATTTCTCTATGCCCAGACTGAATAGTCAACTTGTAGAACTCCATGGTATTGTCTTCCAAAGTCATCTCCTTCTATTTTAGATTCTGTAATTTATTAAACAACTCAAGTTCATAGTCGAAAAGTATGAACTTAGCCTTTAGCTTTATAACCATCAACCTCCACCGATTGATCTTCATCTCACCTTCTTCTTCACGGTTCCTCTACAACTCTTTCCACCATAAAGTAGCATGTCCTTTCAACTTAGTCTATGTCAACCTCACTCTAAGAGAATCTTCAATGTCTTCCAGCTCAAAGTGGTCTTCTAACTCACTGATCCAATCAATAAGATCCTTGGGTCTCAATGTACCTAAAAAAATAGGGACCTCCATTTGGTAGCTTGTACTCAATCGAGTTCCAGATCTCTACAACTGATCATATCTGCATCCTACAAATCTCTCCATCTGATCAGCTCTGTCATCTACACTAGATCCAACATCTTCAAATTCTTCATCAGCTTCTTCATAACCACCATCCATTTTTAGACCTCTATGCAATCCAACATTTTTTATACCTTCTATGGTTTCATTTTTCATTTTTTCCATCTCTGATCTAAATCTTTCTGTTATCCTCGCTTCCATCTCGTTAGAAAGATCTGAAATCTCCCTAGGTTCCAATATTCTCGGAGGCATCTCTCCAGATCTTCAAAAACCCTAAGCTCCACAACAAATGAACCAGCTCTGATACCACTTGATACAGTTAAGCTCGGAGGATCCAAGAATGGACTATCCAAAATTACAGCCAAACAACACTCACAATGGAAACAACAACAACACAACAAGATATATCAATATCAACTTATATTATCTGAGAATTCCAATTACATACAACATGTCAAGTTGTAAGGCCTTCTCGATTACAGCCAACACATTAAAATTTTCAACAAGATCTCACAGGATCCAACTTCACCAGCTTACCCTAAAACTAAGTGGAAGAAACCAGATCTGAACTTGTGTTTGCAAGCCACAAAGAAATCTTAAAAGTTTATGTCTTACCCACTTACAACTATCTACAACACTTTACAAATTTTCAGCTTATCAGCTTACTATTCACCCTCCCCCTCTAAAACATCAACCTAGACTCTCTTTTATGCACACTTGCCACAAGTCGGCATTACAAACTGTGTATGAGGAATTCTTCTATCTGTTGGGAGCAAGCTCAAACATAAAAACATTAGTGGGTTAGCACATCCATTCAGAATCACGTGAAAAAGCAAGCAAGCAACAAAGAACTCAACATAACATCAGATTGATCTAAAAATAAGTAACCATACACCCTATTTTACTCATTTTGATTTTCTCTTCTAGATAGGATGTAGGTGTGATCTCTCAAACACACAAGAATGCAATGGATCCCAATGCCAATGCAACTATGGAATGCAAGCTTGGATTCAAGGAAGAAATTCAAGAACTAGTATGGAAAACTAGTCTTAAATCCTTCCCATAAGATGATGCTTGAATTGATATGCAAGCTATAAGATTAAAAGCTATGATTCAAGTACTATGCTATGAGATGAGAACCATGATTCATTTTAACCCAAAAGAACCTAGCATGTAATATCTAAGTGATTTAAGCATGAACTAATAGCATATGAAAGCATAAAATCTAAAGATATGAACTTCTAAATACAAAATAACATGATAACAATGCAAAATTGAGAGATGA
>MU228247.1:172141-186052 GCA_018584345.1 Thuja plicata | reverse complement strand
TTTAGGGTAGGATTAATAGGTTCCTAGCTAGGATTTAGGGTATTATTCAAATCAAATTTGAATAAATTATGGTTTAGAAGAATTAGGAAAATGGAGGATTTAA
Source organism: Thuja plicata (assembly GCA_018584345.1). Taxonomy (NCBI): domain Eukaryota; kingdom Viridiplantae; phylum Streptophyta; class Pinopsida; order Cupressales; family Cupressaceae; genus Thuja; species Thuja plicata. The sequence continues at coordinate 185,949 of MU228247.1, read as the reverse complement.
TAAATGTAAATTTATTAAAAAAGGAAATTTCATGAGACAAATGTATTTAAATAAAATACATTAGAATAGTATTTACACTATTGATATATACTAGCAAATGAAGCTATTTAATTGATTGAATTAAATAGTTAGAGGAATAAGAGGGAAAATAATATTAATATTAATATCAATATTTTTGGACATCTACATTTTTCCCCTCTTTGACGTGGCATCGCAAGTGACATTTCATCAAAGACAAGAAAATGAGTTGCCCCAGAGGGAGAGGGTTTCTAGGAGTCGTGCTTAAGCAACGACGGTATAGGGTTGTGCCCCCTTGAGAAAAGAACATAACGAAGATGACGTTGTGGAATTTTCTTGAAAAAGGACACAACAGGCAGGAGGAAGAGAGAGGAGGGAATAAATAGAAGCCTTCTAAAATGCAATTAAGAATGCAGCTAAGAATGCTGATGCAAATTAAATGAATGCAGCTAACGAGCACTGGGGATCCATTTGTGTGAAAAATATGGAGAGCACATCCAATTTTGATATTGCAATAGGAGGTATACATCAGGTGTTAGAAAACATAGATGACAAGATTCCTTTACATGCACTAGACACTCAAACAAAAGCACATTGCAAAAGATGCATGTATCAGTAGCCACCAGTCATAATGCACCAAGATATAGTAGATCAAGGTAGTGGTGAGTAGGTTTAAACTGACACAAAAAGATAAAATCAATAAAGAAGGCCTCATGACCAAGCAGTCGTTTAGTCCAAAGTTCTTGTCATGAACAGGATTGATGTGATGAAGGAGTTGAGGAGCCAACGCCGGAAGGATGCATCCTGACGGGCAAGGATTGGATTTGACGTGATTAAAAGATATTTGTTGGCAAAAGCTGGGAACAAGATGAGGAGCAAGGATAGTCAGTTGAAAAACTAATTTTGTGAAAAACATGATGGCAGGTGCAAGAGTCAAAATGCCACTAAAAATTGATGAACTGAACAATGCAAAAATAAATGATGGTTTATTGCAAGATTTTTGAGAATATTTGATTTGTGTGAATTTTTGGAATTTTTGAATTTTTGGGGATTTTTGAAAATTTTAAATTTTTTTGGGATTTTGTGATGCAGTTAAACTGTACAAGAGGACTAATAATACAAAATATACAAGGGGGGTGGGGCGGATAAAATGGGGTGAAAAACTTTGCATGACGATGACTCAGGATGTTAGCTAGTGTGATGGAAAGAAGACTATGCAAAATATGTATAGGACTGAAGCTCAGGGATTGGGATAGTACAACATATGGACAATAATATACAAGATTATGTGTACAAAAGCTCAGGACCTGAGATAGGAGGATCACTTCGGACTAGTGTGTGTGATATGTGAACACCCAGGGAATATAGGAAATGCGGAGATTAATGGAGATGTGGTGCTGGTGATGGAAGGAAACAAGATTTTGATAGATAATGGAACGGTCCATTATGTGTGGTGCCTGTTTGTAGGTTTTCATCACGCATACTTGTCCAAGGTGCCTGATTGCCAAGTTTTCACCATTGGATGAAATGTTTCTCTTTATTTTTCTTTTTGATTTCTTTGGATCTTTTTGATTTTTTGGATATTGCCCAAGTGCCTGTTTACCAGGTTTTCACTGGGACAACCATTTTTTCAGCTTTTTTTAGAGATTTTTTGAGTACTGTATTACATTGTTTTTGTGCTTTCTTCAAGAATTTTTATACTTTTTTATGGATTTTCTCAGATAACTGGAATGAACAACCAGCCGTTAGGCATAGAAGTGCCTGAGATGAATGATGTTGATAGGATCATTCAATGGTTCTCCTTCTGGAGTGGAGAGTTGATATGCCCCAGAACTGAAGCATGCAGTGACAACATATGAGCCTTCTGAGGTGACTTCAAACTTGCATTTATTTTCCTGATCCGTACCCACTTTCTTATTTTCCTTTAGCACAAGGTCCCATACCTGGAACTGGAGTGAGTGGACCTTCTTGTTATAGTTCTGCTTGAGTCTATTCTGGTAAACAATCAAGTGATCATAAGCTTGCTAGTGCTTTTCATCTAATAGATCAAGCTATGTGAGTCATGCCACTTGGTAATCTTCATCATCAATCATGCCTCTTAGTGATACTCGGAGGCAAGGTAGTTCAACCTCAATTGGTAAGACTGCTTCAGCACTGTAGACTAGGGAGTATGGAGTAGTGCTAGTAGGAGTATGGAAGGAAGTGTGATATGCCCATAGGGTAGGGTTGATCTAGAGATGCCAGTCATGACCAATATCATTGACAAATTTCTTGAGGATTTTGAGGATTGTTTTATTAGTTGCCTCAGCCTGGCCGTTACCTTGAGGGAAATATGGGCTGGAGAAATGGTGATGGATATGGAGGCGAGCACAGAGATCACTGATGTGTTGATTTTAAAATGGGGTACTGTGATCTATGAAGATGGTGGATGGTATGCCGAAGTGGCAAATGATGTGATAGAGGATGAATTTGGATATCTGGACACCAGTAGTGAGTGTGAGCGGAATTGCTTCAACCCACTTTGTAAAATACTCCATTGTTGTGATTATGTACTTGTTGCCTTCAGAAGATAGGGGAGTAATCTTACCAATGAGGTCAAAGCCCAAAAAAGAGAAGGGCCAAGGAGGCACAATAGGTCTGAGGTCCTGAGTAGGAGCATGAACCAGATTGGCATGTTGTTGGCAGGGTAAGCACTTCTTGACGAACTCACAAGAATTATGTTCCATTGTAGGCAAATAGTACCCTATGCATAGAATTTGCTTGGCTAGGACCATGTCACTCATGTGGGCACCGTAGATTCTAGCATGTACCTCTTGTAAAGCCTGGGTAGCTTCATTTTCATCTAGACATCTAGAGAGCATGTTGTGATAGCCTCAACGATAAAGGGTATTGGTTACGAGGGTGTAACAGGATGCTCTACGGATAAAGATTTGGCATTGGGTTGCAATGAGATGAGGGGATATGATACCATTTTGTAGGTAAGCTTGGATATCATGGTACCATGGATATTGGGGACCAACCAAGACACATATGTGATTCAATTCATCATTCTCATAAGTGGGAGCATGAAGCTGCTCAACTAAGAATTCATATTGCATAGATTCATGAGGAATCTCTGAAAGGGAGCCAATTGTGGTCATTGCATTAGCAGCCTTGTTCTATAAGCATGGTACCTATGTTATCTATAGATGGAGGAAGTGTTCTTTTAGTTTATCAACCATCTACTTATATAGCGTCAATTTTTTGTCTTTGGTTTGATACTCATCGAGGACTTATTTGATGATGAGCTGGGAGTCGCCAAAGACATGTATATTTGTGATGTTCCATTCTATGGCCATGCAGAGTCCTACGATTAGTGCTTCATATTTTGCAATGTTGTTTGTGCAGGGAAATCCCAATTTGAATGACATGGGGATGTAGTCACCTTGAGGTGTGACAAAAAGTATTCCTGCCCCTGCGCCATGAACCGTGTAGGACCCATCAAAGTAGATTTTCTACATTGGTTGTTCTTCTATCATGTACAAATTCTCATCTGGAAATTTTTAGACCAAAGGATAAGCATCTACCAATGGCACTTTTGCTAGCTGATCGGCGATGACTTACCCTTTAATGGCTTTTCTATCTACATATTGAATATCAAACTCGCTTAGCAACATAACCCATTTTTCCATTCAACCTGTGAGTGTAGTCTTGGAGAGTAGGTACTTGAGAGGATCCACCTTTGAAATGAGCTTGGTTATATGACTAAGCATATAGTGGCAAATTTTTTGAGTGGCAAAGACCACTGCCAGACATGCTTTTTCCATAGGAGAATAATTGAGCTCATAACCTACTAAGGTTCGACTGATATAGTAAATAGCTCTTTCTTTACCTTCGTCATTCAATTGAGAAAGGAGTGCCCCCAGTGCTGTGGTAGTAGAAAAAATGTATAGGATGAGTGGTTGACCAGGTACAGGTGGTACCAAGATGGGTGGATTAGCCAAGTATTCTTTGATTTTGCCAAAACTCTTCTAACACTGAGGATCCCATTTAAATGTGTTATCTTTTCGCAGGAGATGAGTGAATGGTTGGCACTTTTTGGCTAGTTGAGAAATGAAATGGTGCATAGATTGTAGCTTTCCTTGGAGGCTACATAGCTATCAGAGTGTTTTTGGTGGAGGCATCTCTATGATAGCTTGTACTTTCTTTGGATCGATTTCAATGCCTCGTCTGGATACAATAAAACCCAACAGTTCGCCTGATGTGACTCCAAAGACACACTTCTTAGGGTTGAGTATTAAGTAGTAGTGTCCAATTCTGTCAAAGACACATTCCAGAACATCTAGGTGATCTTCCCTTTTTACTGATTTTGCCAAGATATCATCCATATAGTCCTCAAGCATCTTGTGAATCATGTCATGAAAAATGACAGTCATGGCTCTTTGATAGGTTTCCCCAGCATTCTTTAAGCCAAAAGGCATCATGTTATAGTAGAAGGTGCCCCAAGGGGTTGTAAATGTTGTCTTATGCTGATCTTATTTTGCAATGTGGATTTGATTATATCCAGAAAATCCATCCATGAGTGACAACATCTCATGTCCTACTATGAGATCCACAATCCTGTCTATGTTTGGCAAGGGGAAGTCATCCTTGGGATATGCCTTATTGAGATCTCTAAAATCTGTACATATCCTGATTGATTTATCAGGCTTAGATATGAGCACCATATTAGAGATCCAATCAGAATAGTCAATGGGATGGATGATCTTGGCTTGGAGTAACTTTTCTAGCTCTGCTTTGACAAGTAATGCCACTTTAGGGTGCTTCTTTCTAAGCTTTTGTTTGACGGATTTGATGTTTGGGTCCACTACTAGATGGTGAACCACCAAGTTGGGATCTAATCCTGGCATGTGGGAGTAAGACCATGCAAAATTTTTGATGGATTCCTTTGATAAAGTGACAAGATCACTTTCTTCTACTTCAGTCAAAGATGTTGCTATGTATGTGATGGTAGACTTTTCTTTGGTACACAGGTTGACAGTTTTTTCTTCTTCAATGAGAATTGATGACTATTCAGGCCTGTAATCTCAGATAAGAGGAAGAGAAGAATCTTCTTCCTCTAGTGCCTCTAAGAGGTTTTCACCAAGGGATAGACCCTTTGTTTTTACTTTATTATGACCAGATAGTGCCCCAGAGAGGTTTTCTCTAAGGGATCAATTTTTTTGTTTCATTTTTGTGGCTAAATTTCTCCTCTCCCCCAAAGTATGCCTTTGGGTCCAGTTTGTAGACATATGTTGAGTCTTTCCCCCAATCACTGCTTTGCTCAATTGCTCCCATAAAGCTTAGGAGCGCATCCTCACTTTGGAACTCGTCAATGTGTATGACACTTGGTTGGTCCTAGTCTATGAGTTCAGGATGGCAGAGGGGAAGGTCAATGAAGAGGATGGAAAGTTGTTGTAGGACAACATTTCCTAGGAAGGTTTCATCATTGAAAACATCATCATAAGCTCTCACAACTTTCTCTTTTAGGATATCTTTGATGTCAGCAATTTTTCCCAGGGATGGACAAGAGGCAAAGATGTTTTCATTGGTGCCCCCATTTGTGTTAGAGCCCATACCAAGGCCCTAGTTCTTTTTTAGTCTAGTAGGTATAAAAGGATCTTTCATTCCTTACTCTTCATAACCAAGGCAACCTCCTTGACAGTTCTATTTTTCTGTCACCAGTTTGTGCATTGCGGGGTACTTATCTTTGAAGTAATTGAGGCAACTTGTGTCCTTGGGTGGTGGATCTTTATATAGACATCGGTTGATGTTTGGTGCCATTTCCTGGCCAGTCAAAGTACCTTTTGATAAAAAAGTGGTAGACCCAAATTGTAGTGCCTTGGTTGTCTCTGATTCTATTTTTCTTAGATGAGGCTGACGGCCTTGAGTGTGAGGATCAATTGGCAGTGCTCCAACTGCAAAGGCATTAGATAAAGTGTACTCACTAAAACCTTTATTGGTTATCTTGACTATGGACAAGGTGGAGGAGAGGATTGTTTCTGGGTCTAAATGGGTTCGAGATGAGCTGGCGACAGAGGTTCCAATATCAATCCTGGGATAGAGATTGGAATGTGGAAAGGATGTTTCCAATGCATTGCAGTATGTGAAGGGCTTGGGATCTATGCAGATGGTGATCTCAGTGCCTTTATATGGGAATTTGATGTACTGATGGTAGGTGGATGGGACGGCTTGCATGGAATGAATTCATGGGCATCCAAGGAAAATGTTGAAGGGAAGGTCAAGATCAACATGACATAATGTATCCTAGATAACTGGGCCCACTTGAATGGGCAATGATATGGTGCCTTCAGAAGTACGCTCCAAATTATCATATGCTTTTATTATGATGACATCATTTTTTCTATCAGCTTCAGTGCAACCCAACTATTTTATGAATTTTAAAGTGCACAGATTTAAGGCCAATCCATTATCTATCATGACCCATTTGATGGCAAAATCTATAACCATAACAGCAATATGGAGTGGGAGATTATGATCGGTTTCTTCAGAGGGTACATCTATTGGTCTAAAGGAGACCCCACAAGATGTAGACAGGTGTCCGACAAGGTTTTGGAATTCAGTGAGGTTCATGTCACTGGGAATACGGGATTCTTGCAAGGATTTATTGAGGATCTCTCGATAAGTGGGTGATGTGCGCAGAAGATCTATGATGGAAATTTGGGCTGGAGTATTCCCTAGGTGTTCCAAAATTTTGTATTGGGTTCCAGCAGATGGGGTGGGACTGGTACGTGCAACTATTATCCTACCTCTACGAGTGGTGATGGCACATTGGTTATCGACACCCTTGACATGGATGAAATTGACGGAGGACTGGACTTGGGATATGCAACCGATGAGATTATCGTAGTTGATATATGCATTTGTATAATATTTTATGTTGGCATTTTCTTCTTGTTTACCCTTCCCCTGATCAGAGGATTGGCTAGGATTGCCTGGGCCTATACCTGAAGTGTGTTTAGGGAATGCATTTTGATAAATTTGAAGGCCTACATTTGGCAATGATTGGGCAGGAGAATCCACTTAGATCTCCTTGCGGTCAATGAGATCCTAGATATAGTGTTTCAGCTTCATGCATTTGAGAGTCGTGTGTCCCTTAACACGATGGTATTCACAATACTCATCTTTATACCAAGCTGGCTTAGGAGTTGAGTCATCAAATGGCTATGTTTTAGGATACATGACTTGGTTAGCTTGGACCAGCTTGCGGAAGATGATGTCTATAGGTTCACCCAAAGGGGTAAATGTGCATTGTGGGGTATTTGAAGTGTGAGGTCTTTGTTTTCCCTGTAGGACTGATATAGCATTTGTCTGATTCATAGGACCTTGATAGTTGTGTTGATATGATGTCCCTAGAGGGGGATAGATAGTCGCGCCTTGAGGGTGCATGTTTTGTTGGTAAGTTGGCTGGGAATACACAGGATTGGGTTGTTGATATATGGGAGGAGGTTGAGGGTACATTGGTGATGCTTGCTGATAAGTCTGGGTAGGTGCATTAGGACTAGCTACCACAACTTGAATGTGTTTGGTATCAGTGGCTCCATCTGTTACCGCATTTTTTTTCTTTCTCCAGTATTGTGATCGATCATTGTTATGTTTGTCAAGCTGGGATTCTTTGTAGTGCTTGGTGGTACCTTCTTCTACAAGACCTCGATCAAGATCCATACCTTTGATTCTAATGTCATGATAAGTTTGTATACAGTTCATGCGCATGTGATAGGCAAGCTTAGGATGAAGGTTGTTAATGAAGATTTTGATAAGATGTTGCTTTGGGGGTTGGTAAGACAACCTTGTAGTCAGCCCTTGCCAGTGCTGAAGATAATCGGCTAGGCTCTCTCCTCCCTTTTGTTTATAATTGCATAATTCAAGGAGTGAGAGTTTATTTTTGACATTATGTGCGTATTGGGCCACAAACTTTTCAGATAATTCAGCGAAAGTAGAGACTGTGTCGTAAGGAATTTTGTAGAACCACTCAAGAGCGGTTCCTCCTAAGATTCTAAGAAATAGTATCATGAGGAAATTATTGCCATAGGCTACTTCTTGGCAGGCCATGTAGAACTCTTTCACATGACTCACAGGATCTCCCTTCCCTCGATATTTATCAAATTTGGGTGTCTCAAAGTGCTTGGGGAAGGGTATAGCAGTGATGGATCGATCAAATGGATAAGGACATACCTCTTTGAATTTGAATGTTTTAGCCTCTATCCCAGCCTTTAGGTCCTTGAGAGCATTCTTTATTTCCTCCCATTCATGATTAATTTGTGGGGGAGGATTGTTGGTCATGATTGCATGGTTTCCTTGAACCTGATATGGATCAAATGGAAAGTATGGAGGATTTTGTGGGGGATATTGTGGTGTTTGTGTTGATATTCTGGTGACTGATCATGTAGTAGATGTTGATATTTTCTTTTTCAGGAAAAAGAAGACCGACATTGTAAAACCCTAAAATGGTCGATTTTAGAGGTTGCCCTAAAATGCATGTTATAAGCGTTTGAGATGCATAATGCATTGCAGTGTGGTGTATGTTTTTGCTGGATAATAAGAAAGGTTGGATGGCTGTGTAGGTGGACGTAGCCCAAGTTTTGGGTGAACCACGTTAAATCTGTGTTATCTGCATTTAGTTTCTTTCTTCTATTGTTTCTGTGTATAACTTTTTATTCTTATATTGTTTCGGTTCTGTCAAACCCTAACAGTTTGGTATGATGGTTGTTGGTCGATGTATATGGGTTGTTGTGGTGGAAGCTATGGTTGAGGTGAATATTGTAGTGGAGGAGGTGTCGATGCTTGATAAGATTATTGCAACTATTTGAAATATGCTTGTATTTGTTGCGGCGTTGGATAGGCGGGATGAGCTTGTTGCACACCTGTATGAGATGGAGGATAGATATTTTGTGGTGAAATGCCCCCAGTGAGAATTTGTTGCAGAGGTGGAACTATTTGTGATGCAGCGGAAGATGGCATGGCTATGTAATTGGCAGAATGAGTTTGATGTTGTTGCACGGGTTGGATAAAAGGATTAGCAAACTATTGTAGTGGTTGTGCCATGAGGGGATTTACCCCATGCGTTTTTGGTTTTGACTACTATGTAGTTTGGATAGTGGGTTGTGCAACTGCAAAGGGGTTGATTGGTTGTTGTTGCACTTGGGATGTGAATGGGTTGGTGATTTTCTATTGCAATTGTTGTTGCTGGGATGGTTGCTGAATGGATTAATTCTACTGAATAGGTTGTTGTTGCTTCTGTTAGATAGGTTGTTGTTGTTGTTGTTGTTGTTGTTGTTGGATAGGTTGATGTTGTTGGATAGGTTGTTTTTGTTGGATAGGTTGCTGTTGTTGTTGTTGGATAGGTTGTTGTTGTTATTGTTGTTGGATAGGTTGTGGTTGTTGTTGTTGTTGGATAGGTTGCTAGTGTTGTTGTTGGATGGGTTGTTGTTGCTGTTGTTGGATAGGTAGGATGTGAATCTGGGGTACGATGAAGGGGTTCGTGGATGGTTGCAGTATGGGGGTATTTGGGTTGAACAACGTTTGAGGTAAAAATGATGGCATTCATTGTGATTGTGTTGCTAGTGGAGCGGGAAAAGTGGACCCTTGTGTAAATAAGGGTTGGTTATATGCATTGGTAGGTGGCATGTCTGTGGCGAAAAAAGATGAAATAGGCATGGAAACTTGGGTGCTTTGATGTTGTGAACTAGTTGTTGCATTTTGACTGGGTTGAGTAGGAATGGGTGGAATGGTGGTTTGTTGTGTGCTGACTGGTGGTGTTGGAAAGTTTGCAATGAATGTTGGGATTTCTTGCGAAAGAGAAGCAACTGTGGTTTGTGGAGGTGCCTGCGTAGTGATAGGGGCTATTGTTTGTGCTACTGATGTGGCATCAAGAGGCGGGGCTCCCAAGGTAGATGAGGGTGTTGTGTGCATGATGGAAGGTGGAATGGATGGATGAACTACTTGTGCGATAAGAGTTCCCACTTGTAAGGCTCATTGTAGTGGATCAAAAACTTCATTTCTAGTGGGATAAGGACATTCCCTTGGAAGTGCCATAGGTCATGTAAGAAGTGTAGGTATAATCCAAGGCAGGAGTTGAAGTCCTTATTGTTGGATTTCCAAGAGTACCTGGTTGTTGTTGCATCCACTCATGGCATTTACCATGTGAACATGTGCTAGATGGTTGATAAATGTTTCCACGGTACTCAGAGTGGGAGTTTCATTAGTGTCTACCCAGATATATTCAATTTGATCATTGGGCTGAGGTTCATAAGTAACCATGGCAATTGTGTTTTCGGTCGTAGGATTAGATGAGCTAGCGGCAAGATTAGGATCCATGTTCTTCCTCTTCTTAGTGGCTCATGTGATAGGTGGCATGAAATGACTATCCTAAAGGAATATGAGATGCAAGATATATGCAAGGATGCACCTAGGAAACTAAGGCTGATGATACTAGGATTAGGATGTGTTCAAGATGATGGATGCGCTTCTACGAATTAAGGATGACTTGATGTATGCAAGGATCAAGGGTTGTTTTCCCTAGTGTAGGATCAAGTGGATATGATTGTCTACCTAAGACAGACTTGTGGTCTTTGGTGGACGAGATTCTTTGTTAATGCAAACCAACCTTTTGATCAAGGTGATGAGGTTGCAAAAGACAAAGGGGATTATCCTAAACAATGCTTAGTTTAAGGACATTCAAGGATGGGGTTTGATTAAGATGTAGGTTTTTATCAACTCAAAAAGGGTATGCATTACCAAGTGAAGGATGTGACCAAGGATGCTTTGGATGATGATTAGGATGATGCTAGGCTGATTGGGATTGGTTTGATTAATGCAAGATCATGCTAGGATGAGTGTGTGATGTGTTCCTAAAGATGACAACCTAAGGGAGGTCCTAAAGTGCAAGCTAAGAGAGCTTAAGAAGAGGAGGAACTTGTGTTTTTTGTGGTAAACCGACTAGTCATATTGTTCAAATCAAACAAAAGCAGAGTTTAGATGATATTTTCCCATGAAATGAGAAACCTTGTTGTTGTAGATCACTTTGTCAAATTTTTCTTGTTTATGAATCTCTTGTTTGACGGAATCGATAATGTGTTGATACTTGGTAGCCTCTCAGGTTGTGTTTTTTTGTTCTCTTTGCACGGATGGTAACAGAGTTTTCACCTTCTTATGTTTCTTGGAATCGGTCATGTCCTATAAGTAGATCTGATCTTGGATGAATAGTTGGAGGTTTTTAGGACATATCTCATAAAAGACCAAATTTTTTGCAAAAAGGACGTTGTCTTGATAATCTGGCAAAAGCTTGATCTTGTTCTGATTTTTCAATAGATTTGTTCCATGGCAAGAACCAATTTCAACATAATCAAACCAGAAAATAAAAAGCATGTGTCTGAAAAAAATCAGACAAGGGACAAAGCAACCTTCAAGGATACAAGCACGTGACAAATTTGAATGTTGGATATTCTGTGTGTGTTTTGTATTTGTCAATGTTCTTCAAGCACTTCAAGCACAAAATCTACCTAAGGAATTGGCATAGTATGAAAATACTTTCTCGTAATCTTAGGCACACATACAAGAGCTAATCAAAATATGGCCATCACCAAGCACGTAGTGGCTCTAGTCATGACGCCGTATTATCCAGTTCCAAATGCTCAGGGTAGCACGAATGTACGAGTGATCTTGGAGAAGTTACTATCTTCCTTGCACAAGCATTATCACCTTTTGTGGGTGTACCAGGTAGCTTCTAAGCCTAGAGTGTTTAGTAAGTGTCTCCATTCGATTATATCCTCTATTTCCATGCAAGCACAATTTAGGTGTATAGCCCCATAGAGCATCTTGACAAAAGTAGTCACGTAAACGTGATTGAGACCGCGAGGCTGCACTTAAGTTAGACAAGAGCCAAGTATAAGCTCAAATGCCAACCAACTCCCAAGGCTTTAACCCCAAGGATTAAATTTGATTAATGTGATTTAGAGTGGTGTGGCTTACACCTCGTTCTCATGTGGGTCGTTCCCAAGAGATTTTTTCCTCAACCGACAGGCCCATATAAAGGATTCATAGTAACTTGGATTGGCGAAAAACAAGAGTCTGGATTTCTGATTTTCTCACAAGGGGAAAAGAGCATACTCTCCTGTCCAATATCATTTTCTCCAGAAGCACGCAAGACAATTTTGTTCTTTCCCAAAAGATTCAATTGTTTAACACTAAGTAAGTGCATCTAGGTTTTTGATCTTCCCAAAAGGGAAGAGAGCATAATCCCCTAACACTGACTTAGGATTAGACAAGAAAGTCTAACTAATTAGTCTAGGTGCCTAAAAAAAATATTAACACAAACACGATTGTTTGGTCGATGTAGATCCAAGGCAACCTGCAATACAAACGTGAGTAGTCTTAAGATTGTATCTTTGACAAGTGGTGCTGCAAAACAATTGATTAGTAATTTCAAGTTTGGCCTTTGACAAGAATTGAACACACAAGAACCACTTAATAGTTTTTATTACATGATAAATCCAATTTTGACAGAGCGCACATGTCAGTTCAAGGTGCAAATGCTAATTCTAGTTTTTGCCTAAAAATGACAGAAAGCAGAAAACAAGCTAAAAACATAGAAAAACCAGAGAGTGGCTATACCAATCAGAGACGTTGATTTGCAGAGTGTAGATGCCAGTTATGCGTAGACGTCGGTTTGTGAATCACAGATGCTAGTTCATGAACCAGCATTTTTGTAAACATCGCTGTACCTGCAAGTGCAAAAAGACAGCAAGAGGCAGCAAACAAAGTTAATTTTTCTCCTTTCTTGTCTTTAAGCAGATCAAATTTAGCCATTTTAGACTTTCCAAATATTAAAGAGCTAGTTTTTTTTAAGAAACCTTCAAGATTTGTTCACTTTAATGAATTTTTAGCATTACAACACCTTGTGAAAGTGGATCTCTGATAAAAAATAGAATGCTAAAATACTAAAAGTCATGAAAAAGATAGTGAATCTCAAAAATCGAAAAGTCAAGTTTGGAAAGTCTAAAAATAACAGTACGAGGCATAAACAACAGTGCAGGTCATAGATGTTGGTTTAGCGTAGATGCTGGATGATGGTGTAGTGTGAACCAACATTTGCGCAGACACCTCTACGTGAAATGCAGACGCTGATCCACGTTCTTGGCCAAATTTGAAAGAAATAAAGACAAGAAGTTAGAATTTTTAGGGACATGGGTCCCACTGGGCATGCCAGAATGTGTATGAGGAATTCTTCTATCTGTTGGGAGCAAGCTCAAACATAAAAACATTAGAGGGTTAGCACATCCAATCAAAATCACATGAAAAAGCAAGCAAGCAACAAAGAACTCAACATAACATCAGATTGAACTAAAAATAAGTAACCATGCACCCTATTTTACTCATTTTTATTTTCTCTTCTATATAGGATGTAGGTGTGCTCTCTCAAACACATAAGAATGCAATGGATCCCAATGGAAATGCAACTATGGAATGCAAGCTTGGAGTCAAAGAAGAAATTCAAGAACTAGTATGGAAAACTAGTCTTAAATCCTTCCCATAAGATGATTCAAGTTGATATGCAAGCTATAAGATTAAAATTTATGATTCAAGAACTATGCTATGAGATGAGAACCATGATTCATTTTAACCAAAAAGAACCTAGCATGTAATATCTAAGTGATTTAAGCATGAACTAATAGCATATGAAAGCATAAAATCTAAAGATATGAACTTCTAAATACAAAATAACATGATAACAATGCAAAATTGAGAGATGA
>MU228247.1:87343-98994 GCA_018584345.1 Thuja plicata | reverse complement strand
AATTAAACTTATTTAATTCATTCAAAAATATAGGAATTAATTATTTAAACAATTTAATTGTTTTTTAATAATTAGGGGACTATAGCCATTTTAATTAAATTAAATAGGCTAGGGGAATGGGTTACTTTTCAAGTGGGTAATTGATTTAGGGATTTATTTAATTTCTTTATAATTAAATACTATAGCCATGTTTGAATTTGATTCAAATTGATTTGAAGAATTATGCCAAGCAATAACAGGGTCATTTGGACATAATCAAGGGTATGATCACACTTAGGGAAAATGGGGTCCATAGTTAGAACAGACCAAATTCAGGTGGTTATAGCACTTTACCAGATACTCCATGTATTCCTTTCCTCTTGTACTTTTGCCAACTCTTTGTTTCAAAATCTGTTCAACTTCCTCTATCTACTTCTTAGGATAATCACTTGGTACTGCCACTTCTTCATCAGGTTCATGATATTCATACAAGTCTGAAATATTGAATATAGGTGATATATCCATGTCATCAAGTAATTCAACTTCATAAGTATTTCCACTATCAAATCTTCTCAGTGTTCTGCAAGGACCAAATTTCTTCATCTTCATTTTACTATATGTTCCAATAGGAAATGTTCCTTTCTTCAAATGAACCATAAATACATCATCAACTTCAAATGTTTTATGTCTTCTCGATCTATCTACACTATCCTTGTATTTTCTTTTCTCCAACTTCTATTTTATATCTTCATGCAATGTCTTCATAAATTCAGCAAATTCTTCTGCTTTAGCACTCCTTTTCTCTTCTCCAACAATATCTCGCAAGTCTGATATACCTCTCGGTTGTGTTCCATGACAATCTCAAAAGGTTTCTTTCCAATACTTCTATTTACTGAACTATTGTATACAAACTCTGTTTGTACCAACATCGAATCCCAATTACTTGGTGTATCTCCAACTAAGCATCTCAACAAATTACCCAAACTTCGGTTTACAACCTCTGTTTGTCCATCAGTCTATGGATGAAATGTAGAACTATATTTCAACTCAGTATCCAACTTCTTCCAAAGTGTTTTTCAAAAATAACTTACAAATTTACTATCTTGGTCAGAGATGATACTCCTCGGTAATCCATGCAATCTGACAATCTCCTTAAAGAAAAGACCTTCTATATGTTCTGCATCTGATGTTTTCTTACATGGTATAAAATGTGTCATCTTAGAAAATCTACCCCAATAAAAAATATGGAATCATTACCTCTTTTTGTCCTAGGTAAGCCAAGAACAAAATCCTTGTTGATATCACTCCAAGGTTTCACAGGAACAGTAATTGGTGTATACAAACTAGTATTCTGACTTACTCCTTTTGCAACTTGACAAAATCCACAACTTTTCAAAAATTTCTAAACATCCTTATACAACTGAAGCCAAAAATAGCTTTCTTTAATAAAACTCAATGTTTTATCAATACCAAAATGTCTATCCAAACCGCTACTATGTTTCTCCTTTATTAAATTAGTTCTCATTGAATCTCTCAGTATACACAACTGAATACCTTTGAACAAAATATCTTCCTAAATGAAATAGTCTTCATACTTGATTTATTTGAATTAGGTTCTATGCACACTCTCCACTACTCTAAAAAATTAGGATCACTTTCATACAAATGCTTCATGTCATCAAAACAAAGAACTTCAATTCTCATTTCAGTTAACAAAGATCTTCTTCTACTCAATGCATCAGTAACTCGATTAGAAACTCCACTCTTATGCTTAATCACAAATGTGAAAATTTGCAAATACTCTACCCATTTCATATGTCTCTAATTCAACTTATTATGACTACCCAAATATTTTAAAGCCTTATGATCAGTATACAACAAAAATTCATTTGGCATCAAATAATATCTCCACTTCTTCATATCTTGAACAATACACTTCATATCTTGAAAAGTACACTTCATAGCTTGATAAAATAAATTTGGGTGCTAAATGTAGCCTTATTACTTAGCAATACACTTCAACATGGTCATTGTTCTTCAGTTGCATATAGGAATGAATATGGATTCATTCATCCTGCATGTCTGAAAGAGTCAACCTGTTGCCTTCTAGAAGGCTGGAGTATGAGCTTGCTCTCAAATCATTGCAAGCTCAATGACTACACACTAACCTAAACGAAGGATTTAAAATCTATGCTAAATGATCTAGGATGATTATGCAAAATGCAGATTTGTGATAAATCCAATCTACTTAAGATTCAATTTTAGATCACCAATTGAAATGTGAGATATTCAATTTTAAACCCAAAATAAAGTGTGCTCTATGATTAAATTTGCATGATTGCATAAAAGTAAACAACAATGCTAGATAAATGAAAACTACAATGCAAGAAAGCTAAGCTGAAAATACAGTATAATAACTTTAATTAAAAATTAGGATCCTTTGTGAAGGAAAAGAGTTTCTCTTTTATAGAAATCTCACTCGAATCGACGGTCGAGATCAAACAAAAAGAGTGGCTCAGATTCGATTGAAGAAGCACAATCCATGTGCAAGTGATTAGATTGGTCGAGAGAGTCCATTGACTGAATTGACTGATCAGTTATTTTGGAAACTTCCAAAATCAGTTCACAATTAACTAAAATGTTTCCAAAATGATATATAGATGAGAATCAGTTAACTAAGTGGAACTGGATTGTTTCCATTTTGATAATCAGTCAACTGAATTTGATGCTGTCATATGCATTTTTAATAAATTAATTGATTTTGGATGCACATTTATGTTTTTATAATTAATTTAATTCATTTTTTATTTAATTGACAATTTTGTAATTTCTATTTAATTAATATGTCATAATATCAATTAAATAATTAACATAAGATATATTTGCCAATGTAATGTGATTTTAGGAATTAATTAATTAATCACGTAAGATGATCGATTAGGACCTAGGGTTTAGGTCAGATCAGTTCAACTATGATGAATTGCCTATTTGATTTAGGACTTAGAATGATCAAGATTAGGGTTTCTTAATTAATTGTTGAGATTGGGGGTCTAGGGTTTAGGTGACCATTTTTAGGTGATTACATTTTCCCCTCTTTGAATTGATGTGCGATTACCACATTGATTCAAAGACTTGTTAGCAAGAAGACCTAGAATAGTTTGATTTGAAGCGATGAAACCATTCTTTTGAAGTAGAAGACTGACTCTGAGCTTGATTGGACAAAGATCGATCAAAAGATATAAAACAAAATGTTTAGTTTGATTTGAAGCGATAAAAATAAACATCTATCAGGAACTCTTAAACCTTTTTGATTGGTTTGAACGAATAACCAATTTGATTTGAAGTGATGAAACTGAATATCATTAAGAGATTTGATTAAAAAAAAATTGACTTGATTTGAAACAATGAAGCCAATTTGATCAATGTATCTAGTTTCAATAATGAATAGCTTGTATAAGACCAATCTTTTCTGGTTTCAAGTGTATTCACCACTGTATAAGACCATTGATTAGGTTGCCTTTGATTTAAGATGATCTCAACTTGATTTTATGCGATGAAGTTGAGATGCCCCAAGTAATGGGGTTTTGATTGAGGATGTGATAACTAGAATGTTGATGTCCTGATCCTGCCCCCTCGGGAGTGAAATTGAAATATGGCTAGGTGCCCCAATGATGAGAAGTAATTTGATTGATTAGACAATTTAGGAAGAAACTAATCTGATTAGAAAGAGGTCCCACGTGGTTAGGACAAAAGATGTACTTGATGAGAGGTCATATTTGACCAAGACTGACCAAAAGTAAGATACATGGATTGATTAGAAGAAAAGAATGAGAGATTTCCATTGGTTGTGCAAGCGATCAATTTCAAATTTTGATTTCGATCCTAAAAATGGAATCAGGATAGTTGAATTAGTGAGGGGTGTCATGACCACTTGACGATGATAAGATTGATCAATAAGAACCTCAGATCCTTCATATTGGAGATAAAGTTATTATGCTGATTTCAACATTATGCAGATGTCGATGCAGATGCAAACTAACATGAATGCAACCTAAGGGTCATCACTGAGCTTTAGCTTTGAAAATTTTTATCATTGAGCATTTTTGGAACATCGGAGTCGATACAATCCTTACTGGTGCCACTGCGACCATAAGAATATGAATATGACTTTCATCGGATAAGATATGGGAAACTAACGTAAGCATCAAGGAACAAAAACTAAGATGACCTGAACATTGTTTCTAGTTGATGTTGCAAAAGTACACCAGTATTGAGGCATTCAAAGCCAAGATAACCATGAGTGCGATCTTTCATAAACAAAGAGAGCAATAATAGTCAAGGAGACAGTTATGACTTCACCTTGGCGTACAAATAAAGAGGATCGAGGGATGTGAGGCTTTTCTACCTTAATGCAGGAGCTCTTATCACATACACCATGATTAATTGATGTTGCCAAATCATCGGAACCACACCAACAAGTAGTAGAAAAAGAAAAGATTAATGAAATCAATGAGAATAGACAATATACAAATAGAAGTTCAACATACTTCAGCTAGTTTAAAAGTTTTTGAGTGTGTATATGTATGAGGTGTTGAGAAACATCGTTGTTCTTGTGAGTGCTTTGTGTTTGATTTCTATCAATCTATTGTTTATGTTAGCGATATCCAATGTCTGTTAAGAAACATAGATGTGTCCAAAGATAGTGTTAAGAAAAACTGTTGATTGTGGTGTTGAGAAACACATGTTTGCGTCAGTAGCAAGTTGTCCTTCAGAAATGATAAGATTATTGATTCTGGTGTAATCCAAAGATGTGATCAAATTTGGAGACCCATGCCCCTAGTAGTAAATGATGATGACTGACTTGACTCATACTGCGAGGACAAATCTGATTTGATTGCCCCCAGGTTATGACTCTGCATCAGTTTCAAGCCAGGAAGGTTCTCAAAAGAACCAGAGTGTCATGAAAGTGATTGAAAGATATGTACAAACTGAAGAAAATGATTTCCAAGATTAAGCATTGATGGATGGAGCATTGAGTACAAGAGGTGCCTATTTACCAGGTTTTCACCTACTTAGCAAAGATGCTATTAAGCAGAAATTGACTTGATTTAAAGCGATGAAGCCAATTTGATCAATGTGCCTAGTTTCAACAATGAATAGCTCGTCTAAGAATGATCTGTCTGGTTTCAAGTGTATCCATCGTTGTATAAGACAATTGATTGGGTTTTTTTTATATATAATAATCTCAACTTGATTTGATGTGATGAAGTTGAGATGCCCCAAGTGATGGGGTCTTGCTTGATGATATGATCATTGAAAACCTGGTAAGCATGCCTGTGTTGCCATCCTTTCTTCTTCAATTTTTTTATTTTTTTTGTTTGATGCATCAAGGCGCCTATTGCTAGGTTTTCACCAGGATGATCATTTTTTCAAGACTTTTTATGACTTTTTAGATTTTTTAGAGATTAAACGATCTCAAGCAAGATCACATTGGTTTGCCCCCAATGTCTAGCAAGGTAGAGGTCATTACAAATGGATTAGAAAGTTTATGGATGAGGCAAAAAAGACTATGATGGATGAAGAGGGTGAATGTGACCCTCAAAGACAGTCTCCTCAAGATTGCCCAAGCTAGGGAAAAAATGAATATAGAAATGTAGGCTCATGGAGTGGCGCTGGATAGAATATGGGACAATGACCTAATGTCATGAAAAGAATGTACTCCAAAAGAAGGAGATGTCAAGAGACTTTTAAGAACTTGTTTTGCATTTTTCTTTTCTCCTTTTTTATCAAGACCAAGGGGTCAATGTTGGATAGGATATAGCTATGATAATGCAATCGAGATAAGGAGGTATAAGTGGGTGGTTTGGATTATGGCAGAAATGCTCAAAGATAGGAAGGATAGCCTTGGGATAAGCAAGATCGTGATAGGGTATCATGGATGAGAGAAAGTGTTTAGGCTGATGGAAAGGATAATGGATGTCAAGATGCATAGTGTTCATGGATAGGCTCAACCTTGTCAAGATCACCGGAATGAACATGGATGCTCATAGGATAGCTAGATGTAAGATATGATAGATAGGATGACATGGAAGGAACTTGCCCCCAAGTGAAGAGTGAAAGTAGGATGAACTACACATAATGCATTTTTTCCAGGTTTTCATCATCGTACTTATCCAAGGTGCCAAAAGAAGTGGTTTTCACCATAGGACAGATTGATTTATCTTTACTTTTGCTACCAAGGTGCCTGTTTACCGGGTTTTCACCAAGGCATTTTTTCTTTGTTTTTTTTGTTTTTTTATTTTATGGAGAAACTTAAGCTTCTTGCTCTCTAGATAAAGATCCTTTGAAGGATATGCTATGATAGGCCAAGGCCACTAAAAGTATGCTCAAAGATGCTGATAGGGTGATGGTAGAGAAGGATTTATGTGATGGATTGGATAAGAGGAATAGAAGGATATGATATGGATGGGTAGGAGGTAGGTGCAGGATACTGGATAGGGTATGGTGCTAAGATCAACATAGACACACCCCTAGAAGGGTAGTGGACGGATGAAGGAAAAGTGGATGGAATAGCTTGAGGATTTGAATGATGAGTGGATATGGATCTTGGTACACAAGGAACTAATATGGATGAAGTATTCAAGGTAATTGATTTTGGGTAATGAGGACCAAAAATAGAGTTAGAAGATGGCAGATGTTTAGATGAAGTGGAAGTGAAAGACTTTGGAAGCTTGGATGCCAACTCCAACTTTTCCTTTTTGTTTAAGCCTTTTAAGAGAGACTTGGGAATCCACATAACTTTTGATTTTATTTTTGTATCCAAGTCCTTTGGAAGAGACTTGGTAATCCACATAGCTTTAGATATTCCATTGCTTTTGGATGACTTAGAATGCAATTCGTCCATGATGGATTTAGGAACCCATATTTTCTTTGATATTATTCTTTGCTTGGACTTAGAACTCAATTCTTCCATGATGGATTTAGGAACCCATATTTTCTTTGATATTATTCTTTTCTTGGACTTAGAACTCAATTCTTCCCTGATGGATTTAGGAACCCATATTTTCTTTGATTTTATTCTTTGCTCGGTGGACCTTTGCAGTCTCTTGAATATTTCATTTTTCATTGTAGTCACATGTCGATTAGATGGGACATAGTGATCTTCAGATGTAAGTGGATTCTTGAATTTTTTATTTCTTTGTTGCACATCCAAATTGCTTCCAAAAGACTTGGGGATTATGGATGAATAGGACTGATATGACTGGTTCATATGGATTGGTTGATAAGAAGATTTCAAGGATGTATGTCTTTATTGATCCTGATAGGGGATAGGGTAAGTGGATGACAAGCTAGGAGTGAGAGATATGTTGGATGGAGGGATATAAGGACCCAATATAGATGGAAGGTTTGATGGTTTCAGCTTTGGGATATAGGGACCAAGGATGGATTTGAAAGATAGTGAAGGATGATGCTCACATTTGAATGGAGGGATATAAGGTGTGGAAGGGATGCCAGTGTCTTTAGAGTGAACTGCATTGCCAAGGCTCTTCTCATTTGAATTCATCTGTATATCAATAGTAGCATGAGCAACATTGACAGGAGAAACTAAAGCTTGAGAGGAATTATTTTTATGCAAGGGATTTAGAGGAACAATATTTTCTTGAGGTGGATATGGAGGAGCATGACAAGGAGATGATGGGATGCTCTGATCTTGACAAGGATTTTTAGATGGTGTACAAAGAGTACCTTTCTCTTGATTTTCAATAGGCCCATTAGAGATGACAGAAAGGGTATCTTGATCTTGCTTGGGAGATGGATAAGATATATGAGATGTAAGAGTTTCTTCTGGGAAGAAATGGAACGGGATGATGAAATCATCATGGGACTCTTGAGATATGCAACTTTGGTCAACCATTGGATAAGGATGGGTGGTGTCTTGATCTTGATCATTACTGATATGTGTTTGCAATAGGCATGATAAGCGTTGAAGCACATGGATGCTTTGGGTCTATGATCAGTGAATCCGAAGAAAGACTTATAGATGTATGTTGATTAGCTTGGATCTCTTTTGGAGGTAGTCCATGAGGGTAGACATAGTCATCATTAGGTTCAGTTCTAGATAGAGATGGTGAAGCTTTAGGAGATGGAGAAATGGTGGAAGAAGTAGATGTGATCTGCGAACCATTTCTAGACATGGATTCTTGATATTGATCATGTTCAAGATTAGATGAATCATTAGGATTTTCAACTTCTATTATGCCATCATCTATGAGATCTTGGACTTTATGTTTCAACTCCATGCAAGATGAAGTTTTATGCTCATTATGTTGATGATATGCACAATAGTTACTCAAGAATCTTTGTCCACGTGATGTGGCTTGAGGTAATGTGATGAGATCATTATTAAGAAGTTCTTCTAATGCTGATTTATAAGATTGTCCCAGAGGAGTAAAGACTCTCTCGCATTTAACCCAAGGTTCTTCTTTCATTAGGTTACTAATCCCTTTGGAGGAAGACTTTGTGGTGTTTTTAGTAGCATTTAGCGCTTTGGAGCCACTTGCTTGATAATGATCAAATAGAAAAGGATAGATTGAGCTTAATGAGGATTTGTTGAATTGTGTATCCTTTTCCCCCTTTAATTCTTGGATTTCAGATTGCATAGTGTGAAGTTGTTTTGATAAAGCTGCCATAAGAATCTCTTCTTGCACGTTGTTAAGACCATAAGGTTTAGCCCATTTGCTTTTAGACAATGTAAGATTGGGTTGATGCGCTTGCATAGAAGATTGAAGAGAAGGTATGATGAATCAGTTGATTGGGTGATAGGTGCTAAAGTGATATCTAAAGTGTTGATTAAGTCCAATACCAAAGGACAAAGGAGATAAAATCCAACTGAGAGAGAGAAGCAACGACTCCGATCTTGAGTCAAAGTTAATGAACCTGCTCTTGTAACTCAGGATAAGGACAGCGCAGACAAAATGGTTAAAGTAACAAGTCACTTGGACTAGCATAGCAAAATTAGATTTTGAAACAGCAATGAGTCAGACTGCCAACAGATTTTAGTCAAAGACAGACTAGTGATGATGTTGATGAGAACATAGATTTGTGAAAATTTAGACAGAACTTTCACAATAGAAGAGAAATTCAGACAGCAAGTTCATAGATTTCCAGAGTTTGATAGCAGATGGAGAAACTCGGACAAGATTCGACAGCTTAACACCTAGAAGTGCAGATTTTGAATCTGAATGATCGATTAGATGTTTGTATTGAATGTTTTGTTTATTTATTTTTGATACTTCACTCATGCAAGACACATCAAGCAGAATGTTTGTTGTAAAAAAGAACAGAGACACCACAATCCTAGGTAAGCCAAGGCAATATCTGTTGAATTCCCACTTGAACTAAAGTTTAGCCATGCCTACTCATAGCAGACAACTTAGAATCTTGGAGGCATGGGCTCCTCCTTATAGTGCACTCAATTCTCAGGCACACCAAGCTTAGAATCCCAAGGGTAATGACTTCCCAAGGGACTATTGTCTCTACTAAGAGCCGTGAATGTGTGGGACGTCTTAGTTGGTCTCTGACCTTCTATGCCAATAGATATAGGTTTTTTGGATACTAGAAAACAATTTGTAGTAAGGACATCCGTTCAGGTGGTTATACTTGTGGTAGATTAGCTCCATTATCGAGGCCTCCTAGCCTACAAAAGTTACATTTTGTAGGTTTAATGCACCACAAGGGTACTAAGGGAGATCTTCTTCCCGGTATAAGGCAATCAACACCTTCTCACTGTGATATTTATCACAATGATATTTTTTATATACCAGTTTGGAAGGGCGTGGTTTTATCCTGTTACCGGTTGGGCAATCCACTCTCACCGGCTCTGTTAAAGCACTCAAGAGGTAGCCACACTAAAGTATTTGTATGGATTTCTCTTTCACCCAAGATCCGCGAAAGCGAGGGGAGAGGATACGTCCATGCAATTCCTTGGGTTTACAAAACTAAAAGACACTTCAAGCAGAATAAGAAAATGATAATAATGTTTCTGGATTTCTGATCATCATAAAAGGGTGAGAGCATAGTTTCCTAACATTATTGTCATTCCTAAAAAATCTAACAAATATTCATTTTAAGAAGTCTTTCATGTGGGTTCCTATTTTAAGAAATCAAAAACAAGATGCAAGCACAATGTTTTGCATTCTATCGATCAAAGGCAACCTAAAAAATTAATTCATCAATAATTTTTGTTTTAGTCTTCTTGGATAATGTTCTGCAAACCACTGTTAGGCTATATGCAAAAGATAATCATATGAACATCAAAGCCAAAGATTAGCCCACATTATCAAAATCAAAAAATCAAAAAATAGATTGCATATTCAGAAAGTAGATAGAAAATCATGTAGTTTCAAAAAAAATTGCACTGAAAAAGGTGATCGTATGAGCTCGTACGAGGCTCTGGAAGCTGCAAAAGCGAGGATTAGACATGTACAGTCACAAAAAAATGCAATTTCTGATCAATCTAGAGACCAAAAATATAAAATAACTCCACCACTATGATTGTTGCAAAATTCTACCCCAAATCAAAAAAACATGCTCGAAAAAAGGACCAAATATGAGCAAGTTATGATGATTTAAAGATAGACTATAAATTTAAAAACTCCAATGGTGAGGGAAAAAAAATTTAAAAGTCTACTGATGTCATCAATTCCCTCTATTAATTTTGATGGCCTATAGCCCATCGCGAGAGCCCAAAAACCCTGCAAAAAACATCTAAATGGACGTCAAATTTAAACTTTTCCCCCCGAGCGGAGGTGGTTGTCTAGGTGGTGTTTGAGGCTGAGCTCAAGTGGTGTTTTGGTATTACAAACGACACCAATAATGATTTCACAAGATAATAAAACCTGGTCAATTGTTGGAAATCATGACTACCAAACAAAGAAATGAGCTGCCAACTATATTACTAGCCGATAAGTAATCAAAGGTGTGACAAACGAAGACCATAGCAATAATGGATGATACCAAACTATGCATGTACTGAAAATAATGAACCAGCAGCCAAGAAAGGATAATGAACCATCACAATATCCTTGAACTAAAAATAGAATTCAGCCTGTCAAATGTGAATGCAGGTCATATAAAGTAGCTCGGGATCTTCTGGCGTTGACCAAATAGCACATTTGTCGATTGCTCAATTTATTTAATGCATAAGAACATGTATACGACACTCTGATAGGAATCCTCTATTCACAAATGTCGACCATCTTGCTGTCTAAGATGCATAATATGTTATCTGCCGCAGATATGAAAGAAGCCACAACATACGGGCTTGGCACCAAAGTACATAAATAGTTACTTTTTAGAGGAGGCGCGGGAGGTAAGAAGATTGGAGCTGCGAAAGTGAGGAATGGGGTTAGGGGCAGTGTGGGAGAAGGGAAGGGAAGTGGCGTGGCTGGGGGTAGAGGAGCTAGGGAAGGTGGTAGCAGCATGAGTGGATGCTATGGAGGTTGGAGGTTGGAGGGAGTGGGGAGAGAAGATGGCAACGCGGGAAGGAAGGGTGGAGTGGTGTTTGCTGTGGGGAGTAGGGTAGCGGGAGGCTGCACATCAGAGTGGGTGGTCGCAGTGGAGGTGGGGTGGGAGAAGCGGTGAAGGAAGGGAAGGTTGACTGCGTAGGCAGG
>MU228247.1:59088-87293 GCA_018584345.1 Thuja plicata | reverse complement strand
TGAAGCGTGAGCGATAGGCTAGGGGAGGCGGGGAGAAAGATGCGAGTGGGGGAGCGGGCTATGGGGGATTTTTAATCCCACATTAGCCAGAGCTATTAAATAAAAAAAAAATTTAAGTAAGGCTTTACTCTTTAAAGCGAAGAAAGAAGTGTAGCGAACGGGTAAGGGATTAGGTTGGCTTGGTTATGTCGTTGTTAACTACAAACTCGAGCTGCCCTAGCCGAGTGAAAAAATACAAAGATTTATCAGTTGTTAGAATTGAAACAAAAAAAATTTATTTAAAAAAAGAAATATTTTGCCTCGACATGCATGAAAAAATTTTCTTGATATACGTGTAGAAGGTCGTACAACCTCTATTTGCAAAAATATTTTGTGACAGATTCAATTTTGAACGAGCACAAGTGTGTTTATAATCGTTTCAAACTGAAACAACGACTCAGACGCAATTGTGGGCTCAGATTCAGCTCAGAATGAATAGAAATTGATTTTTGGCCCCATGGTGGGTGCCAAAAATGTACGTGCTAAAAGTGGCCTTATTACATAGCAGTACACTTCAACATGGTCATTGTTCTTCAGTTGCATACATGAATGAATATGGATTCTTTCATCTTGCATGTCTAAAAGAGTCAACCTGTTTCCTTCTTGAAGGCTGGAGTATGAGCTTGCTCTCAGATCATTGCAAGCTCAGTGACTACACACTAACCTAAACGAAGGATTTAAAAGCTACGCTAAATGATCTAGGATGATTATGCAAAATGCAGATTTGTGATAAATCCAATCTACTTAAGATTCAATTTTAGAGCACCAATTGAAATGTGAGATATTCAGTTTTAAACCCAAAACAAAGTGTGCTCTATGATTAAATTTGCATGATTGCATAAAAGTAAACAACAATGCTAGATAAATGAAAACTACAATGCAAGAAAGCTAAGCTGAAAATGTAGTATAATAACTTTAATTAAAAATTAGGATCCTTTGTGAAGGAAAAGAGTTTCTCTTTTATAGAAATCTCACTCGAATCGACAATCGAGATAAAACAAAATGAGTGGCTCAAATTAGATTGAAGAAGCACAATCCATGTGCAAGTGATTAGATTGGTTGAGAGAGTCAGTTGACTAAACTGACTGATCAGTTATTTTGGAAACTTCCAAAATCAATTCACAGTTAACTGAAATGTTTCCAAAATGATAGATAGATGATAATCAGTTAACTGAGTGGAACTGGATTGTTTCCATTTTGATAATCAGTCAACTGAATTTGATGATGTCATATGCATTTTTAATAAATTAATTGATTTTGGATGCATGTTTATGTTTTTTATAATTAATTTAATTCCTTTTTTATTTAATTGACAATTTTGTAATTTTTATTTAATTAATATGTCATAATATAAATTAAATAATTAACATAAGATATATTTGCCAATGTAATATGATTTTAGGAATTAATTAATTAATCAAGTAAGATGATCGATTAGGACCTAGGGTTTAGGTCAGATCAGTTTGACTATGATGAATTGCCTATTTGATTTAGGACTTAGAATGATTAAGATTAGGCTTTCTTGATTAATTGTTCAAATTGGGGGGCTAGGGTTTAGGTGACCATTTTTAGGCGATTACAATGATCAGTATACAACACAAATTCATTTGGCATCAAATAATGTCTCCACTTCTTCATAGCTTGAAAAATAGCATAAAACTCTTGATCATAGACATAATATTTCCTCTTGGCATCATTCAACTTTTCACTAAAGAAAGAAATAGGTTTAACTTCTTGAGTCAACAAAGCTCCAATTGCACTTCCACTTGCATCACATTCAACTTGAAATACCTTATTGAAATCAGGTAATGCTAACATAGGTAATTCAGCAACCTTCAACTTCAAAGTCTCAAAACTCTTATCAGCTTCATGTGTCCATTTGAATTCTCTTTTGTCTCCTCTCATTGTCTCGGTCATAGCATTACAAATAGAACTGAAATTTCTGATAAACTTTGTGTAAAAACTTGCCAATCCATGAAATGATCTTACCTCACTAACATTCTCTGGTGTAGGCCAACTAAGTATAGCTTCAACCTTCTCAGGATCCATCTTCAAATCATCAGCTGAAATTACAAAACCCAAATACACAAGCTCTTCTTTCATTAAGGAACACTTTTTTATATTTATCAGCAACTTTTCCTCTTTCAATCTCTATAATACTTGCCTTATATGCATCAAATTCTCTTCTCTAGTCTTACTGAATATCATAATATAATCCAAGTATACAATCGCACATTTATTCAATAATTTCTTTAAAACTTCATTCATTAACCTCATAAATGTACTCAGTGCATTAGTTAAACCAAAAGGCATAACTAACCACTCATACAAACCTTCATTTGTCTTGAAAGCAGTCTTCCATTCATCACCTTCTCTATTCTGATCTGATGATATCCACTTTTCAAATCAATTTTGGTAAAATATCTTGCTCCACTCAAACAATCCATTATGTCATCCATTCTCGGTATAGGAAACCTATACTTCACTGTAATCTTATTGATTTATCTAGAATCAGTGCACATTCGCCATTCTCCATTCTTCTTAGGTGTCAATACAATAGGTACTGCACATGGACTAAAACTTTCTAGGATCAAACCTTTGTTCAACAATTCATGAACTTGTCAGTTAAGCACTTCATTCTCGGTCAATGTTAACCTATGTGGTGCTTTGTTTGGTAAACTAGCTCTAGGAATCATATCCATATAATGACTAATATATCTCAATGGTGGTAAACCATCAGATACATTATCGGAAATGATCTCTTTGTACTTAGTGATCGGTAACTTCTCAACTTCTGCAATAATTTCATCTTTTGTATTCTTTCTCGGTTTGTTAGGAATCAAATCATATCAAATATCATTCCTTTTCAAATCCTTAACAAACTATCTACCTTCCATCAGACAAAATTTCACAATGTACATATCTCACCAGTAGATTCTTCAACCAAAGGTAACAAAACTGGTTTCTTACCATCAACCCAAATAGAATATCTATTCAATCTTCCATCATGTATAGCATGTCTATCATACTGCCAAGGTCTACCCAACAAGATATGACAACAATCCATTGGCATAATATCTGTGATGTGTAAATTTGTATCTGCAAGTATACTGCACACAAACACTCAATAACTCATTACATCCAAGGTTAGTAAGATCAAATCAATGAAATCAATGAAAAACCTTAAGAAATCAAATTATTGCTTCCTACTCATGAAGATCCTACTCTAATTTGAAAATTTCTCTCATATTAAGCATGTTAGATCATAGAATTGACAATCATGAAATGGAAGATTCATTATAAAATGCCTAAAATGTTCAATAACATGTTCAATTATGCATTATTTAGATCAAATTCTATAAATTGAACAAGATTAGCATGCTAAAAAGATGAACTAGATTAGCTAGAATGAAATTGACATTATCTCTATGCTTAAATTCCTTATTCTCCTATATCAAATGAGCTTAGAAAGGCTTCATTATATAGATATTCTTGGAGGGAAAAGACTTCAAATTTGAATTTAAATTCAACGGTTGAGATACATCCATGAAGAATGGTTGAGATGCAAGTTTGTTTGATCCATGTGATCACCTCTCATTTGTTAGAGGTTTGACCTTTGAGGCATGTTGAGGGAATATTAATAACTTTAATTAATTAATTCATTTTAATTAATTTCCTTAGCAATGTATTTAATTTTTTGATTTGATTTAATTAATTGAAGAATTAATGACTTTTGATGAATTCCTTTTGGTGAGTGATCTTGGGTTATTGATTTTTGATGAACTATATACTTAAATAATCTAGTTTAATTATATAATTGTTATTAGCTTTAAATTGGTAGTCTCGATTAGGACCTGGGGGACTTGATTTGAGATTAGGGCTTCTGATTTTATCAGACCATTTTCAGGTGATTACATTTGCCCCTCCTTGAATTAAAATGTAATTAGCGTGTTGATTTAAAGAACATCTAGTATTGACTAGTGATCTAATAGTTGAATATGAAGCAATGCAACTACTCTTGATTAGAAATTGATTTTGAACTTGATTGAAGGAAAAGCGATTGAATTTGTTGGAGATTCTTGATTACTTGATAAGATCAATGTAACGACTAGGAGATCAATTTGATGTGAAGCGATGAAACTGATTAACTATCTGATTGTTGAGGATAATAACACCTAATCAATTTGATATGAAGTGATGAAATCGATTATTGTTACCGTGATGTCTGAAATCTTTATTCAATACTCAGTTTGATGTGATGAAACTGATATCTCCAAGACATAGTTCAGAAAGATTGACTAGACAACCAGTTTGATGTGATGCGATAAAGTTGATTCTTAGTAAAAATTTGAACAAATGATCAATTTTATGCGAAGCGTTGAAAATGATCATTGTTTGAAATTTTGATTGATTTAGATGAAAAATACAATCAATTTGATGTGGTGTGTTGAAATTGATATCTCCACTGATGTTTAGAACTTGATTTTTTATAAGAGCGAGCAATTTGATGTGAAGCGATGAAATCACTCATTCTAAATTTGATAGTGTTGAAACTGATTTTATACCTAATAAAGATTCTCTAGATGTTGAAATTTGATTTGTTTGATCGATTGCAGAGTCAAGTTAGATTTTTGGCAATGCCCCAGTTGTTGAAAAGATTCGGTAACTTGATTACTTGATTTGATGTGATTGATAATGCCCCCTTTGAATCAAAATGGACATGAGCTTGGGTTGATTTCTAGATAAAAACATCTAGATGAGAATGATAAGCTTGGAATGAAGATTTTGATTCTAATAGAAAAGATAGTGGTCAGAACCACGAAGAAACTGCTTCTTATTTGGTCAAAATTGGACTCTGTAGGATGAAGTTAGAGCCAAAAAGATGCAATAGATGATCACCAGGGGATGATACAGCTAGTCAGTATTGATTTATTTGAGTCATTATCTACATTTTGATGATTATGTATTGATATATATGTGATCTAGTACCATTTTTGCTCAGTTTTGGATGATGTATCTCAAGGACATTGTGTGATATATGATGACATTCTCATGTTTTGATCTCATTATATCTTTATCACTGATATTTTATGCTTAATGAGATGATTGTGATTATGCTATGAGCACGTTCTTTTGATTTATGCTATAGATGCAAATGTATGGATGCATTTTATTTTTGATGGTTTTGATGCATAAATATGATGTTTAGATTAATGCTATGGATGCATATGTATGGATTTTCAATGAAATGCAATGAAGATGCAATAAGATGATTTTTATTTCAATGATTTAAAATACTCAATCATAAGAAAAATGACATCTTGGTGAATGTTTTAAATTTGTCTTTTCCCTCTTTTAAATGTGTGTTATGATAGCCTTTCACAATGTCATTTTTATACAACTCCTAGAATTAAATATAAATCTAAAATGCAAATGCAGATGCAGCTTCCATTTTCATGTCATTCATTTAATGCTTTTGTTTCATCATTGAGCTTTTGGTGGACCCCATTTTGACACAACCAACATTGATATGCAAGTAATCATGTTAGTATGAATATCACCATTCTTGAATATAAGTACATACAATCATCACTAATGCTTAAGTAACTATGATAATATGAATATGACTTATGTAAAATATTTGATTTAGTACAACCACCATGAATAATTAATTTATTCTGATGATATGAATACTAATTGAGTTTAGTTTTGATATTGCAATTTGACACAAGCATCAAGATATAACAAATTATGATGTCATGAGTATCAATTGCATTTAACAAACACATAGTGTTGATGGGACTTTGTGACCGGCTCCGCCAACAAGGGATAAGTTGTCACCGGGTACCAGAGAACCAGCCAACTCCGCCTATAGAGGTTTACTAGAGAGTGAATTATCCTAGCCTCCAAGCACCTGGTAGTCAGGTCTCGATGGTGCGGGGGAGCTAAGTTGGGCAGGTGACTATTGATTAAGTGGATATCTGGTTTTTTAATCATCACTTCCAGGGATTTCAAAAGGGGGTGAGATTTCTAGCAAGCATCTTAGATTTATCAAAGAAATCACAAAATCTAGATCAGAGTTAGAGTATACTTCTAATTATAGTCATGCAATACATATTCAAACATCAACAATGCTCCAATGTAGGAAAACAATGCTAAATATCAGATACACAAGGAATCAATGATTCATATGTGTTCAATAGAAAAGGGAGATAAGATCATTTAACTAAATGAAAAACACCAGAGCGAAGGACATAAGAAGACATACAACACAAAAGATGTTCATTAAATTCGGAGATCATAATGATAAATAACATAGGGCCACAAGTTGTTCTTCCTTCTTTCATTAAGTTGAAATGATTCTAGTGTCACTGAAAAGTACATGCGAGACTAAAAGTAAACTTCTAACTGCAATGAACCTGAAAACTCTATTTTCTATTACTACTAGATAGCAAAATCCTTAATTTCATCAACCCTTATTAAGGCATAGGTCTTATTATTTATACACATAATTGACCTAATCTACCTGTACACTTGCTAAATAAAATACAATATCCATGGTCGGTACTACCTGCACCACTTACAATCATCTCAAGATGTACAGAGTTCTGACAAAATGGAAGAAGAAGAAAGGGGAGAAGTCTAGAAGAATCGGCCTAGAGAAGAGATCCATGGTACTGATAGAGGAAACTTTCTTATCTCAGTAACTTAGACCATACACCTCATTAATGCTGACTGTGTCTCCCTATCTTTGATGCGCGCCAAGTAGTAAATGTGGGAGCGGTGCCTTGGGGGAATAAGAAGATGCATGTCAGATCCATCTCATTTTTCTGATCTATCATTGTCTGGATCACCTACACTCTAAACATTATTAATTGCTAATATTGATCGGTCAGCTCTAAGGAACCTTGATGCAGATTAATGCAAAAGATTACAAAACTCAGACCCAGAATTTTGGAGTCCGGGAGCTTATGCTCAAAGAATAATATATCTTAAAAAAATTTCCCTGCTGGCAGAAATATTTAGAGACCGAAAAACTTCACCGTTCCTTATATTTTTGGAATGCCTCCAAAATTTGAAGAATCACCTCCTCGTCTATCCCTTTAAAGCATTCTCAGCGGTCGTTGGCAGCCTACAACTGGTTGCCCACATCTCTGGCACCTTCCTTAAACTTTGCAGCCACCTTCACGGTGTCGTGCGCCCAGAGCATCATATAGGTGAGTCATGACATCTTTTCTATATCAAAATCTTTGAAGGACCAGAACCACGCCTCTATTATTTCATCAAATTTACTCAAAACAAAATCCACCGAAGCACATGTCTCGGTGCTAAAGGGATCGACCGCCGAAACCCTTGTGATGAATTTCACATATAAATTTAATGAATTTTGAATCACCGAGACTTTATCCTTCAAGGTCGCTACCAATTGCTTTCTTTTCTAAAATTTAAGACCAAGTCTGGAGTGTTAGACTTGGAGGAACCCAAAATGCTCATCTCTCAAAATACCCGTCTCCGGGATGGCTTCTTCCCCAAAATTCAAAATTTCTTCCAACTCATTCTTCCATTCTTCATACTTCTCTGATTATCCCTCCCATTGAGAAATGGAATCATTTACCTGGCCCATGATGTTACTGGCCTGGTGTAGGTCTAGGAGTGTTTCTGTTAAGAAATGTCTTACGGCTCCCACTTGCTCAGTTACCCATTCATCTACAGCTTGTGCTTTCTTCTTGATTGTCCTTAGTGCATCAATATCACCCTGCAGGAGCGGTATTCTAGATGTCGAGGCCTCCAGAGGAATCACAGCCAATGGTTGTGTCAGCTCTACAAAAATCCCAAGGAGATTAGAATTTTTTTCTCTTTCCTCCTTTAGCTTCTGCACTTGCTTTTCATATCGGGCCTAAATTTCCCAGCTGGCTTCACTTAACAGGTCAAGTTCCCCCTATTTATCTCTTCTCCCTAGAGGGACTTATGTGATGGTGTAATATGCATATCCTACTGCTATCTCTTGTTTATCTGGGGGAGGTTTTGCTACTACCGTGACAGTATTTCCTCCTGGACCAGTCTGAATGGTATGGAGGGTTCGTGCCTTCTTAGGCTTGTGGGTATCTTGATTCTAAGCCATCATTTTAGCTAGAGAGAGAGAGAGGATCTCATTTCTGCCAGGGACTTTCTCTTCCTTGATTCCACCAACCACTGTGGTAGCGTGGGCGGTCTTATTGCTAGGACTTGGATACATGGGTCCTCTTCAGGGGCTTTCTGTGTTTCTCCGGTATATGTGGTCACTGTGGATTCCTTTTCTTTATTCCTGAGATTTCCCGCTTCTCTGACCTCAGTATTATTTACATTTTTAGTTTTAGGTTTCCTGCCTTCCCCAGCACTTATGGTGTCTGTATCCATATTTTCATGGTTTTCCCCCACGTCATGTTGTTGTTGAGTTCCTTTGGTGTTCTCTTCCAGGACATTCTCCTCTGGGGGCCTATTTTTTGGAGGGGGTGAAGGTGTCCAACCTAGGTCTGACTGTTGCACTGTGGGGACCACATTGCCGAATATCATATCCTGGGATAACGGGTTATCTAGGGTGTTTGGAGGCATGTGGAGCATGATGACTGAGGGTACAGTTGTTCCCAAAGGTCTGATTTCCCCAGCCATAGTCAATTTCTTGACTTGTACCTACCTCTCTCCTATTTCAGTCCCTAGGACTGGTGTCTCTTCTACATCTAGTGTGTTTTCCTATTCCTGTTCCCAGTTTTCTTTTTTTGGGACAACTTCTTTTTCTTTTCCTTCCCCTTTTCCAAGGATAATCTCTACTTCCTGTGCGGCGATCTCTTCCACCGCCCTCTCCACATCTACCTGCAAATTTACAAGGTCGTCAGTTTGAAAGATATCATCAAAATTATCGTGGGTAAGGGAGGCCTCCAAAGGATATTTTGGTTCAAGGGAGGAAGGGATGAGCTCCACAGGACTACTTCCCAATAGTTCAGGCCTTGTATCTGTGCTTGGTGGAGGATTGTTTTTTATTTGTCTCCTTATCCTCATTTGTAATGGGGCCCCGACAATCAGAATAGTTGCACCCTCATCCTCCATCTCCATTGCCTGGCTCATGAGTACTGCGAGTGAAGTGGAGCCTGAAGGAAGGGTAGATCCAACCGGAGTGACCCCGAGACCAAGGGAAATTCTGATGTCAATTGTTTCACCCATCCATCGAGATGACTCCATTTAGGCACTAAGTTGTTCCATCAAAGGGACTGGATCCCAGGATGGAACCGGGGTTGGGATACTATCTTTTGTTTTCCCTCTATCTCTGCACTGCCCAGGCATTCCGGAGCAAGAAGTGGACTCCTGCAAAAATGGACCATCTTGGCAGGTGCTCTTTTTATCAATCGCTTTAGATTTTTATTCTAGGTCCTCCATAGGACTGCTATCTGAGAAATCCTTTGGAAATGTCCGGAGGGCAATGCACTTCATCATACCTTTTGTCATTCTCACATAATGTTGACTCTAGACTTCAAAGTCATCTTGGAAATCCACCCAAAAATCCTCCAGGTGAGCCTCATGGGGCGGTGACGCCTGAGGTAAGCTTGATTTATTTTGTTTAGCAGATCAAAATTTCTCAGTGCCAGGTAGAACTCTGCCAGCCCCAAACTTTTCAATTCCTTTTTGGTCTCTTTGGCCACCACAAGGCTGCATGCATAATTCTCGCAAGTGATCAGAAAAGGGATGGTGGTAACCTTCTTGAGGCCATAATAAGTATGAACCTTCAGGATCTATCTGTAGTATTCCAATAAAATAATCCTATCCCTACAGTGTTTGGGCAATAGGTAGGCCTTGCCAGAGAATCCGATCAGCCGAATGTATGAATGTTGTTGGAATTGAATGAAATAATTGTCATGGGAATTTACCAAGGCCATGGTCTCCTTTGACAATCGGTATCCCAGGTGGGTGTTAAAATGTTGTGGTAAATGAAGGTATCATTTACCTGATAGAAATTAGGGAAGCTGGCTTCCCATTGAATATTGGGGAAATAATCCCAAGGAGCAATCTGGCCGGGCCCTGTCCCAAGGATGCCCATTGTAATTAAACCCTAGATTCTGAGTCTTTGTTGTGCTAGTGCCCATAGAACATAATAATTCATATGAAACTTAGATGTCTCATTGACTTTGTTCAGCTGGTAGTCCACATGATTAGCAATAATGGTTGTCCAATCAAAATTTTTCCCATTAGTGGTGATGTTGTACAGAAAGTAGTACATCCAGGCCAATAAGTCTTGGGCATGTGGTTCCCTGAAGACCCGACATAGGAAGATGATCCCCATTTGTATGCATTCTTTGAAGTCCATGCGGGGGATCTCCAACTTCATTTTCTTGTAATCCTTCTTCGCAGTCTTTAGCCAATGGGTGTTAAGGTGCTTTCACGCATCCTATTGAACATTGTTGAACTCCTACAGTGACATGGATTGGGAGATAATGATAGAATTGGAAAACTCAGAGATCCCCAGTCTTGAAGCAAAAGTGGCAGTGTTCAGGCACACTATTAGCATTGGGAAGCCCAAAGGAAGGGAAGCAGCAAGCACAACAACTAGGATGGTTGTGTTGTAATGTTCCACCAAGGTGAGAATTAGCTCCGGGTACTACACAGAGCAGGGGAAGCAAGAAAATTTGATTATGCTAGAGGTGGCCACATTCTTTTCCATATTTTCTCTGGCGGTGTGTTGATTAAACATTGTCCTTACAAGGCCCTGCAATTCAGCCCACGCTCTGACCTCTGTATCAGTGATTTGTTGTAATTTGGAATCCACCTT
This sequence comes from Thuja plicata, assembly GCA_018584345.1. NCBI lineage: Eukaryota > Viridiplantae > Streptophyta > Pinopsida > Cupressales > Cupressaceae > Thuja > Thuja plicata. The sequence goes on along the minus strand of MU228247.1, from coordinate 76,456 downwards.
GGATCCCATGATGACACCATCCTCCAGATATTTTGATGTGATTGGGATATTTTCTAATACTTTCTCGGCCATTATCTTAGTGGCCGCCCTTGTTGAAGTGGATGGGAGTTCCAGACTTTCAAGAGGGGAAGATGCTTCCAATATGTTGCTTGATAAGTTATTCACAACCTGCAAGACCAAACAACCGTTAATACAAATAATCAAATATAATAAATTCCTAGGTTCTGGATATTTCATCACCTTTTCGCACCTGTCCTTGACAAGATATTAGTTTATATCAAATTTTGGAAATGCAATAAACCAAATAACTTACTCCAAATTTGATCAATACCTGGGGGTCCGAGGGATTTTGGTTCACGTGGAAAATGAGATGAAGGCTTTGGGATTACGTAGAACTCAGAGTCAGGAGAAACTGACCATTATTAAAATGACCAGGTAATTCATTTTACTGGGCTGACGTGGGTTGTCACATGGTCATGCAATGAATGGAGTAATGGAATTTATTATGACAGTTGTCTTAACACAAATGGCTTGAATGCCACTTGGGATGGTTTTAAATTCTCATGCATGGGGAATTAATCCTACCATTAATGCTGAAGTGATGGAGGAGAGAGAAAGGCCACAACTTGAATAGGCAAGGTGACGAGTTTGAGTCTAGCAAAAACCAGGCCGGCGAGCTCAAATTTGATCAAATGATGCAGAGGGCACGGTGAGCTCATCATGAGATGGGTAGGACTCAAAGAAATGTACAGTTTGTGTACATGAATTTACAGACAACTACACAGAAACTGCACACTATGAATACTATCAACAAGAGGCCAAAGAACAATATTTACACAAGCTACCCACAGGTGCAAAACAATTTACAACTAACCTACAAACCACTACCTACAAATTTACAAAAGGCTTACAAAGGATACAATTATTTTACACTATCTAAAAATGTACAGAGGGCGGACAACCCTCTTGTAGAACCATCCCACAAATGGGAGGCGATGACAAAGACTAGGACACAAAGAAAACAAAGCCCCAAACAGAAAGAAACAAAGTGCAAACCAAAAAAGGAAAGAGAAGGGCCGAAAAGACCTACCTAAAAATAGAGATGTGGAAGGAAGGGCATGGGAAGTGCTCTACAAATGAATAAATCTTCTAAACCCACAAACACACCAATAACCCTGTAGGATATCTTGAAACACGCAAAGGTCTGAACTCCAAATCAACTGTTAATCACTCAAAGCAAATCACACAATTTGCTATTAATTCTCTCTAAGGGTAAATTATTCGTGGTAAGTGTAACAATGACAAGCGAAGCCTAATTTATATCCCTTGGATTAAAACACACCATTTCCTTCTCTAAATCCTGAGAAAAAAGGCAAACCCCCAGACTTCGGGCCCAGGGATCCCGCGCGACCACATCCTCCAACTAAAGAGGAAGTAACAGCACAAGAACCCCGGGGTCTAGAATTTGGTTGGCACAAAGGAAAAAACACTCTGGGACCAGGTCTCGAAGTGTGAGAAACTAAAAGGAGGCGACAACAATGGCCGCACGGAGGCAAAGGCCGGAGAAAGAAAAAGAGCTGAAAAGAAATGAAAGGAAGAACCAAAAGAGAAAAAGGGGGACCCAAACTTTTTCCAAAAAAAAGAAGGTACAGGTATGTAGGGCATAAAAAATGGTGACTCGCTAGGATGAATGCCTTATTGCATTCAAGAACCACATAATCTCTGGTTACCAAAACTAGGACTCATCGTTACCTGAAGCATTTCACTTGCAAGGTGCAGGGTGTTTGAGAAAGTCTAACTCACCATGATTCAATCCTTCAATCTCTTTTCAGTTGTGAAGTGTGAGCTTTGGAAGAAAATCAAGTCGATGATTTCTAGAGAAATAGAGAGACAACACTGAGTGCATCAAACCAAAATCACTATATTGTGCACAATCCCCCGAATCCCGGGATTCTCTATTTTCTAGTTTTCTTTCACTTTTCTTTTGAAGATGGAGAAGGTGGTACTCATTTCACCTTGAACCTTAAGCTTAGGTAATTTTTATGGTGGTACTTCTTTCACCTTGCCATCCATTTTGATTTACTGAATGGGAGAGACATTTTGGACCCAGGACATTCTTTTGATTTTTGGATATGGCCAATAACCAGTGCAACCACTCTACCCACAAGGATCATACGATTACTTTCTCTTTTATGATTTTCTGTTAACTGATGTCAAGAATTTTGAGATGCGAATCTGATGAATATTTCCCATAACCTTTTACAATGTGTATAAAATATTTCTAGAGTGCGGACAAATCCTCACCATGCTAACAACTGATTCTAAAATAACCAAAATGTGTAAGGTGCCATTCTAGGGACTAGGTGTCATGCGAAGCATACCTATCTACAAGAAGAGAGAGACATGTCAGGAACCCAAAAAATTAAGACATGTAAAGAAAAAATAAACCAAAGACAGAAAACAAAACAAAGAAAAGAAAGTGGCCCCAGAGGGCTTCCGACTATCTATAAGGACAACACACTCCCAAGGAGTGCCAGGAAAATTTACAGGCAGGAATATATACATATGGTACAAATTTGGGGAAATTTACCTCCCGCCTTCACTCAAAGTAATGTTTGATAAAATTTCCATTGATGGGAAGTGGAATGACTTCTCTAGTCATGGCGCTAAGGCATTAAGTGTTGGCTCCGTAGATCTTTGAGATTAAATAAGGTCCAAGCCAGAGCCTTTTAAATTTAGTATGCTTTCCCTTCTTCTCCCGGGCTTTGTCCCACAAGAGGACTAGGTTTGAAATCCAAAAGGATTTATATTGGGCTCTTCTGTCGAACCAACGTTTGACAACTGCTTGGTGACGCGCAAAATGCTAAAGTTTCATGTCTCTTTGTTCTTCCATTTTTACCAGGTTCAAGAGGTGAACCTCCACAACATTGTCCCGGGTGTTGAATTCCTACATGAACTACAAGACAAGGATTTGTAAGTTTACTGGGAATAAAGGACCCTAGCCATAAACCAGGTGAAATGGAGAAGTTCCTAGGACTGCCTTAATTCTGATGCTATCTGCCCAAAGGGCAAACTTGAGTTTCTGGTGCCAGTCCCAAGGATTCTTCTCTAGAAAATGTTTGACTACTTCCAAAAGGTTTTTATTGGTGGATTCGGTGATGTCGTTATCCTAGGGATAATAGCTATTGGAAAATTTTAAAATGATCTTTCTCTGATAGGTCCATTCTAAAAGTTGTGCTAAAGAAAATTTTGGACCATTGTCACATACGATAGAAAAAGGCATTCCAAATCTTGTGACGATGTTCTCTTCCAAGAACTTGATGACTACATCCGTAGTATAGTTTTTGCATGGGATTTCCTCAGACCACCAGGTATAGTAATCGGTAGCAGTTAAAATGTACCATTGGTTAGCAGATGAGTTGGGGTTTATCTCCCTGATAAAGTCAAACACCCATTGGGTAAAGGGTCAAACCTCAAAGACCGGTTGTAAAGGTATTGTCGGGTTCTGCTCACAACAAGTGGTGGTTTGACAGGTATGGAACTTCCTTACATAAGCATGAACTTCTTTGAAGATAAAGGGCCAATAATATCCAACCTAGAGAATCTAATGGGCGGTGGCATCAACTGACCAATGCCCGGTTCTTTACTGCCTATGGAATTCCTCTAGCACCTTGGTAGCTTGGTCCCTGTCTACACACCAGAGATAAATCCCCTCAAAATTCCTATGGAAAAGCATCCCATTTTTTATCATGAAGTGGGTGCTTTTCAGTCGCAAGGTGCGATGTTTGTTAGGAGGGAGCCCCTCTAGGCACTAGTTGTTGAGTAATAGGTACACCAGATTGGTATACCATAGATCTTGAGTGATGGAATCCACCGTGTAAGTCTAGCATTCAATGTTTGGAGTGACCTCTGCCATTGCTTTGCATAGTCCTTGGCCTGGGACTATTTACATCGGTTGCATTTCAAGATCATATTCCTAGAGGATGGCCATCCATTTCCCCTGGTGTTTGCCTAGTTCACTTTGTAGCAATAAAGAATTGACAGCCTAGTCTAGGATAATGGCATGCACTTTGCTCCAAAGAATGTAGTGCTAGAATTTCTTCACGACCTGGACTAAAGCAAAGGCCTACTTTTCCAATGGTGTGTACCAGACTTTGGCATTCTTAAAAGGGGAGCTCATGAAAGCAATAGGTCATTCCTCTCCCTCAACTTTCTGGGTTAAAACTGTGGCGGTAGAGTGCAGCAAAGTGAAGGAATAAATGTGGAATGGGAGGGAATAGTCCAGACTTGCCAAGACCGGGGCTTCCACTATAGTCTGCTTGATTTGGGAAAATGTTCACTTCGCTTTGGAACTCCACTCAATATTAGTATCTTTCTTCATCATATCGTTGAGTGGTCTAAAAATCTTAGCGAATCTGGTAATGAACCGTCAGACAAAGTTTATCTTCCTAAAGGAAGATCTCATTTCCTCCTTACTACCAGGCATTTGTAAATTTAGCAATGCTTCTACTCTCTTAGGGTCGATGGATATCTCTTTCTCAGACACAATATGCCCAAGAAATTTCCCTTCAGTGACCCCAAATATACACTTCTGGGGGTTAAAAGAAATATCATACCATTAACATCTCTCGCATATCTGAGCGAGGTGGGAAGGATGATCACGCCTATCCTGGGAAAAGACTGTTAAATCATCCATGTAGATGATTATACATTTATTAACCATAACTTTGAATGCAATGTCCATGGCCTTTTGAAATGTGGTCCTAACATTAATTAGGCCAAAAGGAATTCTCTGGTACGAAAACATCCCCCAATTGGTGGTGAATGTCATTTTAATCCTATCTTTGAAATTAACCATGACTTGGTTATACCCAGAGTACCCATCTAGAAAGGACATCATTTGTGAACCATTTACAATTTGCAACTCCTCATCCAGGGAAGGGAGAGGGTGATTATCCTTCTTGGAGGCTTTGTTCAAGTTGCAGAAATCCACACATAGGTGAATCTCACCACTCTTTTTATGTACAAGGACAAGGTTGGCAACCCATGTAGTATGATGGATAGGAAAGATGATCCGGGCTGACAATAATTTTTGAACCTCCTGGTAGATTAGGGGTTCGATCAAAGGGTTTACCGGCCTCTATTTTTGTCGAAAAGGTTTGGTGTCTGGTTTCAAGGGGATGGTATGAATCATGATAGATGTATCATAAGTTTTGAGATCTTTATACCCCTAGGCGATAACATCAATATATTCTTGGAGAACCGTGAGAATATTCTCCTTCTCCTCTGGAGAGCAGGAGGTACCAATGTGGACAAACTTTTCTTCATCGACTTTACTGATGTTAACCTTTTCATATTTTCCTCCTTCGGAGGAGGATGATATCTTGTCTCGGCCCCGAGGTCTGAATTGAAGATTTGTTCTAGAGCAACCATCCCCTTAGGAATGTTTTTGGTAGGTAGGTCAATGATTGTATCATCTTCTTCCCCTTTCCTGGTACCGTTATGATCATTTTCTTCCATGATCTTATCTTCAAAGATGCCAACATTTTCCATGAAGGCCAAAATGTGTTGGTCATCTTTGAAAACCTAAGTGTCTTATATTGTCTAGGATGGACAGGGTGGGGACCATTTCAACAGAGAATCTCCAGAGCCAAGAACTAGCCATCGGCTCGAGGGTACTGGCGGATACAGTGAGGGCATTCAAAACATAATTATGTTTCTGGGGAATAAGTTTAATGCCAAAAGTATCAAAATCCTTGATTAAGCTCCATGCCTAGTTGCGATATGCGGCTAGCCTTTTATCATGACATGTGTACTAGCTCTAGATCTATTTTATGATTAACTCTAAATCACCCATTTCCCAGAGGTGGGTGATCCCTTTTCTCAAAGCAAACAAGAGTCTGAATACTAAATCCTCATACTATGTGACATTATTGGTGCAGGAAAACTGCAATCTGTAGGATGCAAGGAAGGATTTCCCTCGTGGGTTGATGAATTCCACTACAGCCCCACAACATTGTTTGGACTAGGACCCATCAAACTTCAAGATCCACAAATCATTGTTAGTTTTATGGGGCTAAGGAATTGAAGTGGCCTTTGGATTGGGTTCAGAGTTGGGAGGTTTGTGAGGTGATTCCTCTGGCTTGGATGGTGTGCATGTGAGACTTTCCTCCAGAGAATCTTCTGGTTTGGGTTCCTGGATGAGTGAAAATTCAAGTGTGCTAATGGGTGGATTGCTTGGTCCAGGGAACTTGACTTTGCCCTCCTCTTGGAGATTGGTGATGTAAAGGGTAGTGACAGAAATACAGGCCTCACACTCCAGTTCAGAGTGTATTTGGTAATGTACCCTGCACTAAGTGCCAGACAAGGGGGTGGTTAGATTCACCTTGCTACCTTGTAAGTCTTCCTCACATTTTAGCTTTGCGTCCAGATCTTGAATCCTCTGAGTGATTATGGGATCCTCCACAGGGAAGGTACCACCAAGGATGAAGTCAAAAGTTAGGATTTCCTATAGTTGATATACCCTGAGCGAGGATTCAAAGAAAAATATTTCATTTACCTTCCCGACTTCAGTACGGGCTTGTTTCATTCTAGGCTCGCTTTCTACCCGGATCTCATTTGATTTCCCTTTCCAAGAGAGCCACAGGTGGGAGAAGTCTATCAAGAAATATCTGTTGAGGGCCTTTGACCAATTTTGAATCAATAACATCTCATAGGTTTTAGGGATGTCAACCACTTGGATGTCGATGATGCTAGATACCCGAGGATCCTTGATGAGCTTAATCTGGATGTTATTTAGCTCACCAACCATCTTCACAATAGTTTTGTCTAATTGGACTACTGCACCTTTGGAGGGTGTGGGAGTGAGTGCAATATTCTGGCAGATAGACAAGGGCATAACATTACCTGAAGCACCAAAATCCACAAGAAAATTATAGAGGTTTTTACCTTGAATGTTCAGGCCTAGCAGGAAGGGAGGATCTTTTGTATTTCCCTAGAAGACTATCGATTTGGCATCGTCAAAAGTAACAGTCTTTGGCAAGCGACTAACAACTTTTAGGTTCCCTAAGAGTTGTAGGAGGGACTTATTTTTCTCAGGACAATTAAGTAAAACCTTCATCAAGGTCATAGAGGTAGTGGTGTTTTCCAATGCCTTGGTGATATCAAACAGCCCCTTTAGGTAAATTTGTCTCCCCCTGGCTGGATCCTTGGTGTGGCTAGGACCAAGTCATTTCAGTGGGAGGGAATGATCATTTGTGTTAGAGTCCTGGAGGGTGGTATTCTTGGGAGGCACTGACATTTAGGATGGTCCTTTTCCCAATTGACTCTAAGTGTTATATGGAGTCTGTGAGTTGGTGAAGGTGTTAGCCTCAAAGGCCAGAATAGATTCGTCAAAGAACCCCTGTAAATCAAGTTCTTCTTTGTCCTCTTCATCTTTCCTGAAGAAGAAGATCTCACAAATAAAAGTAGTGTGAGGGGGCTCTACTGGGGAGGATTCTGGGGAAGTTGGATCAATAGGCTGTTGTCTGTCCAACTAGGAGATCTGGATGACCTCTGGTGTGGCACAGTTCACCTCAGAATGCAAGCTAGTATCGTGCAATCTACACCACGTGGTCAGTGGGTGGAATTCTGTGAGCTGTTTAGAATGACTAGGTCCAGCACCACCCTAAGTGGTAGTTTGATTTGGAGACGGACCTCTGGTATTCATGTTATTGCTCCATTGTTGTTGGCTAGGCTGAGGCCCATTTTTGTAGCTTCAACCTCCAAAATTGGTGTTCTGTTGACCTGAGAAAATATTCTCTCTCTGGGAATTGGGGTTATGGGGCACGGAAGGCCCCACCTTCAGCTGTCCCATGTCCATTGTCAAGGAGGACACCAATCGCCAGAGGGATTGAACCTCGGTGGATAGCTGGTAGTGGTATTATAGTGTGATGACTGAGGTGGTGGGTTACATGGGAAAGCGACAATAGCTCCCAGAGTTGAGGACGATAGGAAGAAAGGTGCTCCAAGGGATTGTGTTAAAGGTTATTGCATCTATTGCGGCTGATTCTAGTGAGTGTATTCCAGACCTAGTGTTGCCTGGGCTTGAGATGGGTAAATGTACCAGGCCTATTGGTCTATCTATGGTTGGCCCATGGTAATTGTCGGGGCACCCATCATCAGATTGGGATTGTATCCTTCGGTGTAAGGAGTTCCACCGAGTAACATGTTGAAGGGTACACTTTGTCCAATCCCATCAGGGGCATTGCTCAAGCCACGGGACAACTCCATGCCTAAGTTGTAAACTTTCACCAAGGTATCCCGGTCATTAGCGGTGGTAATTCTCCAAAGGAGAGTAACGACAAAGGGGTCCATAGTGTTTAGGTACATTTGGATAGTCACATCAGTGGATGGGATAAAAGGGCCCGTGCACCGCTTCAAAGCCCATTGGAACCAATGATTGAAGTTAGCGAGAGGCTCATTTGGTTCCTTTCTGATGGAAATGAACTGTCTGTGGGACCAAGATAGGTCCACATGAATATGGAAGGCTGCCAGAAAGGCGTCTTCCATATCCTGCCAACTATTGATGGAGTTGGCAGGCAAGTTTAAATACCAGTTCAACTCATTCTGTCCTAGGGACAACAGAAACATCTGGGTTACAATGGATTGATGTTGTATTTGGTGTCTATGCATGGCATCTTTGTAGGCTTGAAGGTTTTCTTCTGTAGTTCGGGGACCTAGATGCTCATATTTGGGGTAGATCTTCTCCGGGTGCGAAGGAAGATTGTTAGTAGCATCAGCGAACTGCATAATTGGGGAACCGGTATTTTTGAAGTAGGTAGCCATCAAGACTATTTGGTTTTGGCTTGGGTGGACATGAGTCCTTGGGATTATATGAGGGATTTTCATATTCTTGTGTGTGGTAGATCCCCAGAGAAAATTCAACAGCTATCTCGTTCAGTGGGTCCTTTTTCTTCGGACAGGAGGTCCGAGTTCTATAAACTCTCTAGGATCAGGGGTCGATCGAAGGACTCTTTCAAAGGATAGGGATGAAAATGACCCTATCCCATAGAAATCCTGGTTCCTAAAACTACTACTTGGGGATCCCTCAAGTGGTGTGAAATTGAAATCTTCCAGGGGAGATGATCTCATGCCCTCCTTCTAGCGCCAGTTTTTGTTAACAGGACTTTGTGATTGGCTCCGCCAACAGGGGATAAGTTGTCACCGGGTACCAGAGTACCAGCCAACTCTGCCTATAGAGGTTTACTAGAGAATTAATTCTCCTAGCCTCCAAGCATCTATTTGTTGGGTCTCTATAGTGTGGGGGAGCTAAGTTGGGTAGGTGACTGTTGTTTGAGGGGATAGCTGGTTTTTACTCATCACTTTTGGGGATTTCAAAAGGGGGTGAGATTTCCTACAAGCATCTTAGATTTATCAAAGAAATCACAAAATCTAGATCAAAGTTAGAGTATACTTCTACTTATATTCATGCAATACATATTCAAACATCAACAATGCTCCAATGCAGGAAACGATGCTAAAGATTGGATACACAAGGAATCAGTGATTCAAATGCATTCAATAGTAAAGGGAGATAAGATAATTTAACTAAATGAAAAATACCAAAGCGAAGGACATAAGAAGAAATATAGCACAAAAGATGTCCATTAACTTCAGAGATCATAACAACAAATAACATAGGGCCACAAGTTGTTCTTCCTTTTTTCATTAACTTGAAAATTCCAGCATCACTAGCAAGTACATGCGAGACTGAAAGTAAACTTCTAACTGCAATGAACCTGAAAATGATATTTTCTATTACTACTAGACAGAAAAATCTTCAATTTCACCAACCCTTATTAAGGCATCAGTCTTATTATTTATACACATACTTGACCTAATCTACCTATACACTTGCTAAATAAAATACAATTTTCGTGGCTAGTACTACCTGCACCACTTACAATCATCTCAGGATGTACTGAGTTCTGACAAGATGGAAGAAGAAGAAATGGGAGAAATCTAGAAGAATCGTCCTAGAGAAGAGATTCATTATATTGATAGAGGAAACTTTCTTATCTCAATAACTTAGACCATACACCTCATTAATGTTGATTGCAGCTCCCTGCCTTCGATGCGCGCCAGGTAGTAAATGCAGGAGCGGTGCCTCGGGGGAATAAGAAGATGCCTATCAGAACCATCCCATTTTCCTGATCTGTCATTGTCTAGATCACCTACACTCTGACCATTATTAATTTTTGACAGTGATTGATCGACTTCGGGGAACCTTGACACAGATTATAGCAAAGACTACAAAACTAGGACCCAAAATTTCAGAGTCCGCGAGCTTATATTCAAATAATAACATATCTTCAAAAATTTTCCCTTCTGGTGAAAATATTCAGAGACTGGAAGACTTCACTGTTCCTTATATTTTTGCAATGCCTCCAAAATCTGGAGAATCCCCTCCTCGTCTATCTCTTTAATGCATTCTCGGCGATCATTGGCAGCCTCCAACTAGTCGCCCACATCTCTGGCACCTTCCTTAAACTCTGTAGCCACCTTCACAGTGTAGTGCACCCAGAGCATCATATGGGTAAGACATGACATCTTTGCTCAATCAAAATCTCTGGAGGAATGGAAGCGCACCTCCATTATTTCATCAAATTTACTCAAAACAAAATCCACCAAAGCACATGTCTTGGTGCTAAAGGGATCAACCGTCGAAACCCTTGTGATGAATGCCACATATAAATTTAATTAATTTTGAGTCACTGGGACTTTATCCTTCAGGGATGCTACTAGTTGCTTGCTTGTCTGAACTTTAAGACTAAGTCTGGAGTGTTGGACTTGGAGGAACCAGAAATGCTCATCTCTAAAAACACCCATCTCCGCGATGGCTTCTTCCCCAAAATTCAAAATTTCTTCCAACTCATTCTTCCATTCTTCATACTTCTATGTTTCTCCCTCCCACTAAGAAATGATGATGTTTACCTGGCCCATGATGTTACTGGCTTGGTGTAGGTCTGGGAGTGTCACTGTTAGGAAATTCCTTATGGCTCCCACTTTCTCATTTACCCATTCATCCATAGCCTGCGCTTTCTTCTTCATTGTCCTTAGTACATCAATATCACCCTGCGAGAGCAGTGTTCCAGATGTGGAGGCCTAGGGAGAAATCACAGCCAATGGTTGTGTCATCTCTGCAAGAAGCCCAAGGAGATTAACATTTGTTTCTTTTGCCTCCTTTAGCTTCTGCACTTGCTTTTCATACCGGGCCTGAATTGCCTAGCTCGCTTCACTTAATAGGTCCAGTTCCTCCTATTTATCTCTTCTCCCTAGAGGGACTTCTATGATGGTGTAATCTTTAGCTCCTACTGCTGCCTCTTCTTTATCTAGGGGAGGTGTCGCTACTACCGTGACGGTATTTCCTCCCAGACTAGTCAGAATGGTATGGAGGATCCAAGCCTTCTTAGGCTTGTGGGCATCTTGATTCTGAGCCATCATCTCGGCCAAAGAGAGAGGGGCTCTCATTGCTGTCAGGGCCTTTCTCTTACTTGATTCCACCATCTATTGTGGCAGCACGGGCGGTCTTATTGCTAGGACTTGGATACTTGGCTCCTCTTTAGGGGCTTGCCATCTTTCCCTGGCATCTGTGGTCACTATGGATTCATTTTCTTTATTCCCAGGATTTCCCGCTTCTCCCACCTCAATGGTATGTACATTTGTATTTTTGGGGTTCCCTCCTTCCCCAGCACTTATGGTGTCTGTATCCATATTTTCTAGGTTTTCCCCCACATCCTGTTGCTGTTGAGTTCCTTCAATGTTCTCTACCGGGATATTCTCCTCTAGGGGCCTATTTTCTTGAGGGGGCAAAGGTGTTTGACCTAGATCTGGCTATTACACTATGAGGACCACCTTGTCAAATGTCGTATCCTGGGATAACGGGTTACCTAGGGTGTCTGGAGGCCTTTGGAGCATGACGACTGAGGGTACAGTTGTTCTTGAAGGTCTGGTTTCCCTAACCATAGTCAATCACTCAACTTGTACCTACCACTCTCCTGTCTCTATCCCCAAGACCGGTGTCTCTTCCACATCTAGTGTGTTTTCCTTTTCTTGTTCCTAGGTTTCTTTTTCTGAGACAACTTCTTTTTCCTGTCCTTCCCCTTTCCTGGGGATAATCTCTACTTCCTATGCGGTGATCTCTTCCACTGCCCTCTCTACATCTACCTAAAAATTTACAAGGTCGTAAGTTTGAAAGATATCATCAAAATTATTGTGGGGAGGGGAGGCCTCCAGAGGTTTTTCTTGTTCGGGGGAGGAAGGGATGAGCTCCACAGGAGTACTGCCCGATAGTTCAAGGCTTATATCTATGCTTGGTGGAGGATTGTCTATTCTTTGTCTTGTTCTCCTCATTGCAATGGGGCCCCAACATCTAGAATAGCCGCACCCTCATCCTTCATCTCCGCTCCCTGGCTCATGAGTGTTGTGACTGAAGGGGAGCCTAAAGGAAGGGCAGATCCAACCAAAGCAACCTTGAGACCAAGGGAAATTCTAGCGCTAATTGTTTCACCCAGTAGTCAAGATGAATCCATCTGGGCACTAATTTTTTCCATCAAAGGGATTGGAGCTGGGGATGGAACCGGGGCTGGGATGCTATCTTTTGTTTTCCCTCTATCTCTTCCCTACCTGGATGTTCTAGAGCTAGAAGCAGACTCCCACAAAAATGGACCATCTAGGCGGGTGCTCTTTTTACATACCCATGAAAAATGCGTGTGACTACGCTTCACTATATCCTTAGTGATATTCTCTATCCTCAAGATTTATGGGGTTTCCTAATCCACCAGAGGGAGAGCCATCTTATCAATCCCTTTAGATTTGTATTCTAGGTCCTCTATGGGCCCACTATATAAGAAATCCTTTGGAAAGGTCCGGAGGCCAATGTGCTTCATCATACCTTTTGTCATTCTCACATAATGTCGACTCTGGACTTCGAAGTCATCTTGGCAATCCACCCAAAAATCCTCTAGCTGAGGCTCATGGGGTGCTAACTCCTGAGGTAATGCTTGATTTATTTTGTTTAGCGGATCAAAATTTCTCTGTGCCAGGTAGAACTCTGTTAGCCCTAGATTTTTTAATTCATTGACGGCCTCTTCGGCCACCGCAAGGCTGCAAGTGTAATTCCTGCAAGTGATCGGGAAAGGGATGGTGGTAACCTTCTTGAGGCCATAATAAGTATGGACCTCAAGGATCTCTCTATAGTATTCCAATAAAATAATCCTATCCCCGTAGTGTTTGGGAAATAGGTAGGGCTTGTCGAAGAATCTGGTCACCTGAATGTATGAATGTTGTTGGAATGGAATGAAATAATTGTCATATGAACTTATCAAGGCCATGGCCTCCTTTTAAAACTGGCAACCGGTATCCTGAGTGGGTGTTAAAATGTTATGGTAAACAAAGGTATCATTTACCCGACAAAAATTGGGGAAGTTGGCTTCCCATTGAATATGGGGGAAATAATCCCAAGGAGCACTATGGTCGAGCCTTGTCCCAAGGATGCCCACCGTAAGTGAACCCCAGATTTTGGGTCTCTATTGTGCTAGTGCCCATAGAACATAAGAATTCATATAGAACTTAGATGTCTCATTGACTTTGTTTAGCTGGTAGTCCACATGATTGGCAATAATGGTTGCCCTATCAAAATTTTGCCCGTTATTGGTGATGTTGTACAAAAAGTAGTACATCCAGGCTAAAAAGTCTCAGGCATATGGTTCCCCAAAGACCCGACATAGGAAGATGATCCCCACTTGTATGCATTCTTTGAAGTCTGTGTGGGGGATCTCCAACTTCATTTTCTTGTAATCCTTCTTCGTAGTCTTCAGCTAGTGGGTGTTAAGGTGTTGTCAGGCAGCCTGTTGAACATTGTTGAACTCCTACAGTGATGTAGCTCAAGAGATAATAATAGAATTGGAAAATTGGGGGATCCGTAGTCCCAAAGAAAAAGTGGCAGCGTCAAGGGACATTATGGGCATTGGGAAGCCTGAATGAAGGGAAGAAACAAGCACAACAACCTGGATGGTTGTGTTGTAATATTTCGCAAAGGTGAGAATCAGCTTTGGGGCCTGCACAGAGCAGGGGAAGCAAGCGGCTTTGATTATGCCAGAGGTGACCATGTTCTTTTCCATATTATCTTCGGTGGTGCACTAATTGAAGATTGTCCTTACAAGGCCCTGCAATTTAGCCCATGCTCTGACCTCTATGTCGATGATTTTTTGTAATTTGGAATCCACTTTGGATCCCATGATGAAACCATCCTTCAGATATTTTGATGTGAGTAGGAGCTTTTCCAATACTTTCTCGGCCCTTGTCTAGGTGGCCGCCCTTGTTGAAGTGGATGGGAGTTTCAGACTTTCGGGAGGGGAAGATGCTTCAGACATGTTTCTTGATGAGTTATTAATAGCCTGCAAGATTGAATAATCGTTAATACAAATAATCAAATATAATAAATTCCCAGGCTCTGGAGATTTCATGACCATTTCACACCTATCCTTGAGAAGACGTTAGTTTATATCAAATTCTAGAAATGCAATAAACCAAATAACTTACTTGAAATTTGATCAATACCCGGGGGTTCAGGGATCCTAGTTCATGCGGAAAATGAGATGAAGGCTTTGGGATTACGAGGAACCCAAAGTCTGGAGAAACTGACTGTTATTGAAATGACTGGGCAATTCACCATACTGGGCTGATGTGGGTTGTCACGTGGTCATGCAATGAACGTAGTAATGGAATTTATTGTGATAGTTGTCTTAACATGAATGGAGTGAATGCCACCTGGGATGGTTTTGAATGCTCACACATGGGGAATTAATCCTGTGATTAATGCTAAAGTGATGGAGGAGAGAGAAAGGCCACAACTCAAATAGGCAAGGTGACAAGTTTGAGTCCAACAAAAACTAGGCAAGCGAGCTCCAATTTGATCAAATGATGCAGAGGGTGTGGTGAGCTCATCATGGGACGGGTAGGACTCAAAGAAATGTATAGACCATGTACATGAATTTATAGACAACTACACAAAAACTTCACGCTATGAACATTATCAACAGGAGGCCGAAGAATAATATTTACACAGGCTACCCACAAGCGCAAACAAATTTACAACTAACCTACAAACCACTACCTACAAATTTACCAAAGTCTTACAAAGGCTAAAATTATTTTACACTATCTACAAATGCATAGAGGGCGAACAACCCTCTTGCAGAGCCATCCCATAAACGGGAGGCGACGATGAAGACCAGAGCACAAAGAAAAAAAAGCCCCAAACGGAAAGAAACAAAGTGCAAACCAAAAAATGAAAGAGAAAGGCCAGAAGGACCTACCTAAAAACTAGAGACGCAAAAGGAAGGGCATGGGAGGTGCTCTAAAAATGAACAACTCTTCAAAACCCATGAAAACACCAAGAACCCTGCAGGATATCTTGAAACACGCACAGGTCTGAACTCCAAATCAATTGTTAATCAGTCGAAGCAAATCGCACAATTCACTCTTAATTCGCTTCGAGGGTAAATTATTTGTGTTAAGTGTAACAATGACAAGCAAAACCTAATTTATATGCCTTGGATTAAAATGCACCATTCCCTTCCGCAAATCCTGAGAAAAAGGAAAACCCCTAGACTCCAAGCCTAGGAATCCCACGCGAGCACATCCTCCAACTAAAAAGGAAGTAACGAAACAAGAATCCTGGGGTCCAGAATTTGGTTGGCATGAAGGAACATAACACTCCAGGACTAGGTCCCAGAGTGTGAGAAATCAAAAGGAGGCGACAACAATGCCCGCACAGAGACAAAGACCAGAGAAAGAAAAAGGGACGAAAAGAAATGAAAGGAAGAACCAAAAGTGAAAAAGCAGGACCCAACATTTTGCCAACAAAATGTAGGGACGGGTATGCAGGGCATAACACACAAAAAAACAAAATAAAATACCATATACCTTCCTCAATGTTCTAGTACAAAGACTCATGGAACATTTTCATAAATATGATAATCAACAATTGATAAAGATAGCAACCCAAACTAACATAGGTGTGTTGCTTTGGTCTTAGAGTCAGAGCCTTTCATGTAGCTTTAGCTTTGTCATCATATACCTTGTCAAAAACCAATGTTAATCACAAGCAGAAATCAAATAAAATATCTTGCCCCATGTGTTCATGTTTCTAGCTTAGTAGAGTAGCATTGAAACACTCGACAAAAGTATAATAAGAAAAAATCTAATAAAGAACAAACATTCATTCAAAGAAAAGTGTCCCAACTCCCTCATTGATTCTCTAGTACGGATGCATCATAGAATTACTTAGAAGTCAGAATTCATGCAAGCGTAGGACATGACTGATCATTTTTGTCCTTGTGTTGTTGATTGATAGATTTAATATGATCATGTTGATAATAGGATGAGTGTTTAGGAAACACTATTTTGTTTGTTGATATGAGATGTGATTTGATGAGTGGTATTGAGAAATACTTTTTTTTGGTTGTGTGGTTGGGGTGGTGTTGAGAAACACCTTAGATTGATTGATGTGGTATTGAGAAATACCGATGGTGAATTGATTGCCTTGAAGAATTTTTAGATTGTGTTTTTTCACAAGAAAGATAAGATTGGATTCCAAACCATGGTGGTGATAGGAAAAAAGGATATAGTAATCAACTAGGAATGTGTTCTTGCTTGCGTTAGATCAAAGGTCTTGAAGCACTTGCTGAAGAGTTATCCAAGTTTTGATAGACATAGCAGCGAGCTGAAAAAATGATGCCTATTTACCAAGTTTTCACCATTCGTAGGAATTCTATTTTTTCTACCAAGGTGCCTGTTTACCAGGTTTTCACCAAGGCACAATTTTTTTGTTTTACAATTTTTTTGTTCTTTTCTCTTTTTCTCTTTTTTTTTTTGAGATTTTTCATTTTTTTGAATTTTTTAGAATCTTTTCCATTGTACATAGTTATAGACAATAGCTTAGGCATAGAACCTCTTTAGATGATTTGTGTTGATAGGATCAGGAAGTTCACCTCCTTCTGTGGTAGCTAGCTGATAAGCTCCAGATCCAAATACTATTGTGATTATGAAAGGCCCTAACTAGTTAGGTTCAAATTTGTCCTTCTTTTCTCTCTGTTGTTGATTTTTAGTGTTTTCACACAGCACTAGGTCTCCCACTTGGAACTCACGAGGTTTGACCTTCTTAGTATAGCCTTTTTCCATTCTCTTTTGATATCCTTGTTGTAACCACCTGAATTTGGTCTGTCGCAACTATGGACCCTATTTGCCCTAAGTGTGATCATACCCTCGATTTATGTCCAAACGACCCTGTTACTGCTTGGCATATTTCTTTTAATCAATTTAA
>MU228247.1:24357-51118 GCA_018584345.1 Thuja plicata | reverse complement strand
TAACTCGCATGCATTTTGCATTGCCTTGAAAATCATGCGCGACTGCGCGACGAGCTCCTTGTGCGACTGTGCGACGAGCTCATTTTGGTCCGCGACTGCGCGACGAGCTCCTTTTTAGTCTGCAACTACAAATACTTAGATGACCATAACTTTTGATTTTCAATCTGGGTTTTTCTGAAATTTTTTCTGTAGTGTGAGCACATGGTCATCTCAAACATATTAAACATTTAGCTTGACCCAGTTCATATTTTTGGAGATATGATTAAAAAAATGACTGGATGTGCTCCCACTATACTTGCTTACTGAAATGTGTTGAACCCACTCCCCAAGTGGTATTTCATGAAAAACATCAGGTCTCTTTTAGCATGCATTCAAAGCAATCCTTCTCCGTAACCTTTCAGGGAAATTTTTATGTAGTAACTCCAAATTTCTTCAAAATTTTCAGAGTACTAACAGACCTATGCAACTTAAAATGAGAAATCACTTTGCTATTACTATGGAAAACAAAATCATCAATTTCGCCGACACTTGAAAATGGGTCGGTCTAGCTATTTATACCAATCTCTTCTAACCCTAACCCTATTTTACATCATGTTTCAATAAAATACAATATCTAGGGGCCAGTACTACCTATGCCAACCTATAAAATACCTTGAGACAGAATAGGTCTGCCATGTCGGAAGAATAAGACAAGAATATACAGTGGAAGAATCGGCCTCGAGAAGAGAGCTAGAAAGGAGAAAGAGGAAAGTAGGTCCCCCAGGGATCGAGGCTACATGCCTCATAAATGGGAAATGTGGTGCCTTGTCTCCATTGCGCTAGGTGTACCTCTGAGCGGCGCCTCGAGAAGACCATCCTGTCAGAAACCAACCATTGAGTCGACGCCTCTTTAATGTAGCCAACCACCTTCTGATAGGATTTTCTTAACCGCTTCTGAAAGTGACCGGTTGGCCTCGGGGACTGGGACACGGATCACTTGAAAGAATATAGAACTATGCACCCAGGACTCCGGGATTCAAAAAATTACATCCCCAAAAGAATAAAGAATACCCAATGCCTGAATTCTCCCCAGCCTCCGAAGAAATCTCAAGGTTGCTTATTATCATTAAAAGCCTGGAGGAGACAGGAAATGCCATCTTCATCTACATCATTTAGGCTGGCCCTTCAGTAATTGGCCACTTCAATTTGTTCCCCCAGGTCTGGAACATTTTATTTAAACTCATCAGCCATTCTCGCAGCGTCATGACCACTAAGTATCATGCAAGTTAACTTCGCCATCTGGGCCCCATCTATCCCCTCCGGGGATTGATACCGAGATTTCATTATTTTATCAAAACTCCCCAAAACTAAATCTTCAGGGGTACATGTATCTGTGCTAAGGGCATCAGCCCCGGAAGTCTTTATTACAAAGGACTTGTATAAATTGATAGAATACTTCACCGCATTTACCTTATCTTGCAGAGGCCCTACCAATTGCTTGATTACCTCCAATGTGAGGTCAAGTCTGGAATGTTGGGTTCTCACAAAATCAAATGACTCATCCCCTAGAATTCTGGATTCATAAATCATGTCTTCTCCCAGAGTAAGGAGTTCCTCAAGCTCTACCTTCCACGCTTGATAATTCTCAGTATCACCCTCCCATAGTTCAATAAGAATCTCTGCCTGGTGAATAACTTGTCAGGCCGTGTATAAATCTGGGAGGGTGGATACCAGGAAACGCCGGGTGTTTCCTATCTACAGGGCGACCCACTTGTCCAGTGCCTAAGCTTTCTTCTTCATTACTCGTAGGGAGTCTATGTCACTCTGCGGTATATCTTCAGAGGTGGAGGCTTCCGGAGGAGCGGCATTGATGGGTCAAGCCAGCTCAGTGAGCAACCTCATAAGGTTTGCATTCTTTTCCTTTTCTATTTTGAGCCTCTGGGCTTCCTTCTCATATCAGGCTTCCACTGCCCTTGCTGCCTCCTTCAGCAAGTCTACTTCACCTTGCTTTCCCCTTTTTCCTAGTGATACCTCTGCAACATTATAGTCTCCGGGGTCCATGGTTGCTTCATCGGTGTCTGGGAGAGGTGTTGCCACAACGGCAACTATTTCTCCACCTGACCCAGTTCGGAGAGTATGAACTGTTCAGGATTTCTCGGCCTTTGGCGGGGCCTGAACTTGGGCCATCATTTCGTCCAGGGAGAGAGGAGTCATGGGAGCAGACTGAGATTTTGTTTTCCTTCTCTCTATTAGCCACTAAGGCGGGAGGGGTGGCCTTCCTACCAGAATTTGTTCCCTTGATTCTTCCCCAGTGTTTTGCGGCTGTTGTTCCTCAGTGGCATGGACTTCATTTTTCCCTCTCCCTACATCTACTTCCTCTGCAGCAACGTTCTCTTCATCAACCTCCATTTCCTCAGCCTTATCCTCCGTGTCTATCACCGGGTCTGGAATCTGGTAGGCTTCCTTGGGGATTTCTTCTCCGAACTTGTTGTCCTATTGCTCTTCTTCTACTATCGGGGCCTCTTCCTCTATTGGCACCTCTTTTGGCAGTAAGGGAGGTGTTGGGATGAGATTTAGAGTTTGGGCCGCTATAATCACCCGCCCGAAGGTTGCTCCCATGAGTGGCCCTTAGAACGTGGCGGCTGGGGTTACGGTTATTCCTGAAGGTCCAGTTCCCCCAGCGGATGCCAGTTGTTCACCTTATTTTTGTTGGTCCACTCCCAGACCTTACATTGCTTGAGCCCTGGAGGCAATCTCCAGCTCTAGCTCTTTTTCTTCAACCTACTTTTCTTGTCCCTGTGCAAGCTCTTGTTCAAGATCTTCTTGCTGTACAACCTTTTGTTCTGTCTACGGGACCTCTATCTCTGTTTGGGTATTATCCCCCTGCAAATTTTTGAACTCGTCAGTTGTAAATACATCATCAAATTCTTCTTGCGTAGGGGGACTGGCCGGGACTGTCATAGGTTTCGTTTCCTTCTCCAGCTCTGGGGAACTGGAAGAGAGGATTTCCACTTGTTGGGGTCGGGATGCTCCCGACTCTGGCTCTGCCTTAGGCTTTTTGCTGAGATTTTTATTTCTCCAGGTAACCAGAGGTTGCCCCGCATCTCTTATTGCTGCTGCCTCCATGGGATCCACCACCGTTACCTTTACCATTAAGTCTGCTAATGACGGGGAGGAGGAGGGATGAAGTGGTCCGGCCATGAGCAGTGGAGTGGCCAACCACGTTATTAATTGCTCCATCATCTGTTGGGAGGCTGCCACTAACTGTTTTATTTGTTTGGTGATAGGGACTTCTTGCGTAGAAGGGGTCATGTCTATTCATTTTCCTTTATCTACTCCCTGCAAAGAAGTCCCGGCCCCCGGGGTCAATTTTGGTACCGGCTACAGAGTTAACTTTGGCGCCGGCTGGGCTGTTCGGCGGGTACTCCCGGGGCACACCTTAAAATAGGCGTGGCTTCGCTCAACCACCTCTCGAGTGAAGTCTTCAATCATGGGCCCTTCCTGCGTGTCCCAGTTTACTGGTGGAAGAGCCTTTATATCGATCCCCTTTTCCTTGTACTGGGGATTGTTTATGGAGGCGACGTCTGAGAAGTCTGTCGGGAACCTCTGGAGCTTCAATTTTTGCATCATGTGGGTCGTCACTCTGACATAGTGCCTACTGCGCACCTCCACATCATCCTAGAAATCTACCCAGAAGTCCTCCATGTGTATATGATGGGGCTCTGAAGCCCAGGGCAGTATCATTGCTATCTTTCCATGCGGATCAAATTTTTTCCGCGCCAAATAAAATTCTTGCAAGTTGTAACTTTTCAGCTCATTGTCTGCCTCCTTTGCGGTGGCCAGCCTGCATGTATAATTCCCACAGGTGATTGGGAATGGAATGTTGGGTATCTTCTTGAGGGCAAAGAGGGCATGCACCTCCATTATTTGTCTGCAATACTCCAAAAGCATGATCTTGTCCCCACAGTGTTTGGGAAACAAGTAGGGTTTCTCGGAGAAGCCAGTGACCCTAATTTAGGTGTGCTGTTAGAATTGAATATAATAATGTCCATAACTATGGACCAAATTTATCACCTCGGAGGACAGGCGGTATCCAGCGTCCCGAGTGAGTGTAAGCAGATGATAGTAAACGAAAGCGTCGTTTACCCGATAGAAACTGGGGAAACTGGCCTCCCATTGAACTTGTGAGAAATGGTCCCATGGTGCATTTTGTCCCGAGCCAATCCCGAGTACACCGTCTGTAAGTAGGCCGTGGGTGTGGGGCCTCTACTGCGCTAGGGCCCAGAAAACATAGGAAGACATGTAGAATTTCTTCTTCCTATTCAGCTGCTAGAACTGGGAGTTGACGTGGTTGCAGATTATTGTCGCCCAGTCGAAGTATCCTCCCTTGGTGGAGATGTCGAGGATGAAATAATACATTCATCAAGCAAACTCTTGGGCGAAGGGCTACCCAAAGACCCGGGCCAATGCTATCATCCCCATCTGGATGCTCTCTTTGAACTCAGAGCGGGGAATTTCTATCTTCATTCTTTTTGGGTCCCTCTTCGGGGCCTTGAGCCAATGGGTATTCATGTATACCCGGGAAGCATCCTCCAGCTGTGTAAATCCAAGGCATCAGTCCTCGTAACCACTGAGGACTTATCGAATTGTGGGATCCCCAGGCCTGCCTGAAATGTGACTAGGTCGAGGGACACCAAAGGAGTGGGGTATCCCATTGGTTCTGCGGCCGTGAGCATAACGACCCAGACAGAAGAGTTGTATTTGGTTTCCAGTGTTAAAATAAGCTCCGAAGATTGCACGAAGCATGGGAAACAAGCCGCCCTGAGAATTCCAAAGTTCTCGACGTTGATTGATAATTGATCTCCAGCCTGTCGCTGGATGTGAATTATTTTCACCAAGGCCTACATCTCCGGCCATGTTTCGACGCTGGTGTCGGTTATCAGCTTGACTTTGGACTCAATCTTTGAGCCCATGATGACATTGTCCTGCACAAATTTCATGGTCAGGGGCATCTTTTCTAGGGCCTTCTCCATCTTGGATTTTACTGCTGCCCTAGTTTCTGCGGCGGAAGGTAGCTCTGGACTTCTGGGTGGAGATGATGCTGATGCTTCAGATGAACTCTAGAAACCTGCAAGACAAAGTGACCGTCAGAATACATTAATCAAAATAAATATTCTGGGGTCCGGAGATCTTACCACCATGACGCTTGCTTTTTCCTGAAAAGTCAGTTTCATTCAAAAATAACTAAAAAGCAAACGCATCATATAAACTTAAGATTTCATTAAACATCCATGTCTGGGGATTTTATCATGCTTGGCAAAGACATGGGATGGCTGATGGTAGGAGACCCGAAGCCCAGAGAAGTGACCGTTGGTGAGGACGTGTAAAAAGGCAAGTCATCAAACCCACGTGGGCGCCATGTGCGTAGGTATTAAATGGAAGTTATGGCGATGACGGCGGAGCCAACTTTCTGAACGCGTGAAAAGTGAAGGCCACTTGGCTGGAATTGATTATGCGCATGGGACATAAATGAGGTTCTGACAGACTTCATAGAAGAGAGAGAAAACCACCTGTTTGAAACCGACCGAGAGCTGAGTTTCAAACAGGTGATTTTCTACCCTGAAGCGAGTTCATGGGTGGAAAACTAGTAACACAGGTGACTCAACCAGCTCGTCAAGCCACTCGAAAGGATATACACTAAGGCTGAAGGATATACACATGGGATGGGGGAATATACAAATACTATATACACATATATACACAAATATACAATGTGGAATGGCGTCCACAGGAAAACCAGACAAGGTAGAACGTATATACAATTATTTACACATCTTACAGACGGATCACCTCTGCATAAAGGGCGGACAACCCTCTGGCAGATCCGACCCACCAACGGGTGGCAGAACCACAAAACAACAAACAGACGAAACAGAAAAATGAGAAAACAAACAAGACAGAAGAAACCAAATGAAACCGAAGAAAACCAGAGAGGCGGGAACGGAAAGACCAACCTAAGAACGCAGAAGGTAGAGGAAAGGAAGGAGTTACTACCATGAGAGCTCTGCAATGGCCACAGCTCATCAGACGGTCACAATCGCCACCACGAAGCACTCGCAATTGCCTGAAAAGGACTGGAATTGTTAAGCATTGATTATCACTAATTCTCTGTAAACTGCTCTGTTAATCGCTTTCAAATCGCTCTGTTAATCACTATAAGTGCTCGAAGATTTTAATCGTGGTAAATGTGAAAGTGACAGATAAGTTCTATTTATACCCATGGTAAAAAGGTGATCCTCCTCCTTCCGGCAATCTCCAGACAAGCAAACCTCTGAACTCCGGGCCCGGGGATTCCCCGCAATGATATCCTTAAGAACATCATGGCGAAGAATCCCATGGTCCGGAGTCTGGTTTCCAATGAAGAACGGCCTCTGGGATCGGAGTCCCGGAGGCAGAAAACCAAACAAACAAAACACTACACCGGGGAAGAAAACCCTGGAGAAAGAAAACAAAAGGGAAAGAAAGACAAGGCAAAGCCACAAGCAAAAACAAAGCAAAGAGAAAAAAAGGGGGGACCCAACATTTTGCACACAAAATGTAGGGACGGGGATGCAGGGCATAACAAATGGTGACTATCTGGGACAAATGTCTTAGCGCATTTGAGGGCTATAGAATCTCTGGTTAGCAAAACTGGAACAAGCCGCTTCCCGAAGCGTCTTGACAGGAAAAGAGCAACATATCTGAGAGAATCCAACCACGCGGGAATTAGTCTGAAATCTTTCATCAGTGGTGTCGTGTGTGCTTTGGAAGGAAATCAAGTCGATGACCTTTGGGAGGAGTAGAGAAGGGGCACTAATTACATCGAACCAGTCATCAATTTACAAGTTCCCCCGGAGACCAGAGTTTCATCCCACTTTTTCTCTTTTATTATTTTGTTTGTTTCTGGGTGGGGAAGGCGGTACTTCTTTCACCATTAAGCTTAAACTTAGATAATTTTAATAGTGGTACTTCTTTCACCTGTCCACCTATACTTAGATGTTTGAAGAGGGGATAAAGCTCTAGACCCAGAAAGAATTTCTTAAAGTTTCAGACCTGGGTCAACCAATTAGTACAACTGATCTACCCTCGGCGTGTCTGATTACTTGTTCCTTATATTGCTTGTGTTCACTGATTGCCAGACTCCCGGAGACAACACCTGATGGAGAATGCTCAAAATGTTCCATAACTTGTGAAACAACCTCGGAGACTGGGCCGACTCTGCCATGCTAAAGATAGATTCTAAAGTTCACCATGTCGTAGACATCGTACCGAAAGCCAAAGTTATGCAAAGCATTCCAATTCCTGCAAGACAGAACAAAATGCTAGGACCGAAAGAACACCAAAAGATGAAAACAAAAACAACAAAAGAGGACTGCCTTGGAGGACAGCCGACAAGGCTATTTACAAGATAGGGTACCTCACAACGAGGCACTTAGGAGAAATATTTACAAGTGGAAGGCTTTACATATAATACAACTTTGGACAAATTTACCCTACTCGAAGTAGTGTTTGAGAAACTGTCCATTAACGGGCAACGCGACAAGTTCCCTAGTCAAGGTGTTAAGGCAGTAAGTATTTGCCCTGCAGATTTCTGAGATTAGGTATGGTCTGAGCCAGAGCCATTGGAACTTGGTATGCTTTCCTTTCTTCTCCCGGGCCTTGTCCCAAAACAGGACCAGATTTGAGATCTGAAAAGCCTGGTATTGGGCTCTTCTGTCAAACCATAGTTTTACCACTGCTTGATGATGCACGAAATGTTCAAGGGCTGCGTCTCACTGTTCTTCCATCTACACCAGGTTTAAGAGTCAAACTTCCATGATGTTGTCCCTATTGCTAAATTCCTGCATGAACTGTAAAACTGGGATCTGTAAGTTGACTGGGAATACAGGGTTCTGACCATAAACTAGATGGAACAGGGATGTTCCCAAGATGGCCTTGACACGAATGTGATCTGCCCAAAGGGAAAATTTCAACTTTTGATGCCAATCTGAGGGATTCTGTTCGAGTAGGTGTTTGATCACTTCAAGTAGATTTTTGTTCATTGATTCGGCAACGCCATTTCCCTGGGGATAATAGTTATTGGAGAACTTCAAAGTGATCTTCCGATTATAGGTCCATTCGAGTAACTATGCCGAAGAAAATGCCAGACCATTGTCACATACTAAAGAAAAGGGCATTCCAAACCTTGTGACGATGTTTTCTTTCAGGAATTTGATAACTATGTCTGCCGTGTTGTTTTTACAAGGTATGGCTTCAGACCACTGAGTGCAGTAATCAGTAGTAGTAAGTATGTATCGGTGATTGGCAGACGAGTTGGGGTTGATTTTCCTGATGAAGTCAAATGCCCACTAGGCAAAGGGCCTAGCCTTGTAGACTGGTTGTAAAGGCATAGCTGGGTTACGCTCATGATGCACCGTGGTTTGGCAAGTATGGCATTTCCTGACATGAGCGTAAATATCCTTGAATAGACAGGGCCAATAGTATCCGGCCTGAAGGATCTGATGGGCAGTGGTGTTGGCTGAGCCATGCCCGGTTCCAAACTGTCTGTGGAATTCATTAATCACTCTCACAGCTTGGTCTTTGGCGATGCACTGGAGGTACACTCCTTCATATTTTCTATGGTAGAGCGCGGAATTTTTGATCATGAAGTGAGCACTTTTCATCCGCAGGGCGCGGCATTTGTGGGGAGGCAATCCCTCTGGGCATTTATTATTTATTAATAATTATATCAAATCGGTATACCATGGGTCTTGAGTAATGGACTCCACTATGTAAGTTTGACATTCTATGCGGGGAGTCTCTTCTGCCATCGCTCGACTTAGTCCCTAGCCCTAGACTATCTTCATGGGCTGCATTTCCAATTCATACTCCTAGAGGATGCTCATCCATTTCCCCCATCTCTCGCCCAATTCGCTCTGCATCAGCAGAGACTTGACAGCCTAATCTAGAATGATAGCATGTACTTTGCTCCGGAGAATATAATGCCAAAATTTCTTCACGGTGTGAACTAGAGCAAAGGCCTGCTTTTCTAGTGATGAATATCAGAATTTGGTGTTCTTGAAGGGGGAACTCATGAAAGCTATTGGTCATTCCTCCCCTTCAACCTTTTGAGTCAACACTACCGCAGCAGAATGCGGTGAAGCAAAAGAGTAAATGTAAAACAGATAGGTGCTTCTGTTATTGTCTGTTTGATCTGGGTGAACGCCCGCTTTGCTTCAGGACTCCACTCAATCTTGGTTTCCTTCTTTATCATCTCATTGAGCGGTTTGACTATTTCTGCGAATCCCGTGATGAACCATCGTACGAAGTTGATCTTTCTGAAGAAGGATCGCATCTCTTTCTTGTTGCCAGGCATTTGTAAGTTTAGCAATGCTTCGACTCTATCAGGGTCTATGGATATACCCTTCTCAGAGATGATATGCCTGAGAAAATTCCCCTTGGTGACCCCGAATATGCATTTCTTGGGGTTGAGGGATATTCCATACCGGCGACATCTCTCGCAGATCTGAGCGAGATGGGCAGAATGGTCACGCCTATCCTAGGAAAATATGGTCAAATCATCCATGTAGATGATTATGCACCGATTCACAAGGCCCTCAAATGTGATGTCCATGGCCTTTTGAAATGTAGCCCCTGCATTGATCAAACTAAAGGGTATTCTTCTGTATGCAAACGTTCCCCACTTGGTGGTAAATGCTATTTTCTCTCTATCTTTATACTTGACTATGACCTGGTTATATCCCAAGTATCCATCCAAGAAGGACATCATCTGGGATCCATTCACTATCTGCAACACCTCATCCAACGAAGGGAGAGGGTGATTATCTTTCTTGGAGGCCTTATTCAAGTTTCACAAATCCATGCAAAGGCGGATCTCACCATTTTTTTTTCTCACATGGACTAGGTTGGCAACCCACGTAGTGTGCCGGATTGGGAAGATTATCCAAGCTGATAGTAGTTTTTTGACCTCCTGACAAATTAGAGGCTCTATCAAAGGGTTGACTGGTCTTTGCTTTTGCCGAAAGGGCTTAGCATCAGGTTTCAAGGGAATAGTATGGGTCATGATGGATGTGTCATATGTTTTCAAGTCTTCATAAACCCAGGCAATTACGTTGATTTATTCTCGGAGAACCATGAGAATCTTCTCCTTTTCCTCAGGGGAACAGGAGGTACCAATGCGAATAATATTTTCCTCACCGGGCTGGCCGATGTTAACCTTTTCAAACTTTCCTCCCTCAGAGGAGGATGACACCTTCTTCTGGGCCCGAGGGTCTGAGTCGAAGATTCATTCTAGTGCAACCATCCCCTTTGGGATGGTGTTAGTAGGTAAGTCCATGATCCCATCATCTTCGTCACCCTGCCCAGTATCGTCATGGTCTCGTTCTTCCACTATCTGATTTTCAAAGATGCCAACATTCACCATGAAGGCCAGGATGTGTTGATCGTCCTCAAAAACCTAAAAGTGGATGACATTATCTAGAATGGACGGGGTGGGGACCATCTCAACTAAAAATTTGTAGAGTTTTGAGCCGTCCATTGGCTCAAGTGTGCTGGCGGAAACGGCGAGGGCATCTGAGACAATTCCGTCGCCGGGGAATGAGGTCAATGCCAAAGGCATCAAAATATTCAATAAGGGTCCAAGCCTGGTTGCGGTATGCAGCCAGCCTTTTGTTGTGACATGTGTATTCACTCCAGACTTGTTTAACAATCAACTCTGAATCACCCAGAGCCCGGAGGCAGGTGATACCTTTTCTTAATGCAAATAAGAGTCTAAGGACCAAAGCCTCGTACTCTGTGACATTATTTGTACAATAAAACTGTAGTCTGTAGGACGCGAGGAAGGACTTCCCTCGCGGGTTGATTAATTCTACTCCAGCCCCGCAGCCTTATTTGGATCGGGACCCATCAAACTTGAGGGTCCATAAGTCATTGTTTGTGATCTGGGGCTGGGGAGGGGGAGTAGTCTTTGGATTATTGCTGGGAGACTTAGGGGTTCCTTCCTGAACTACCAGCGTGAAAGTGGAATTTACCTCCGGGGGTGTTTGGATTTGGGATTTTCGGGGAAGTGGCACCAAAGGAGTGCATCCTGTAGGAACACTGGGCCTCGGGGAATCAGTCACATGTTTATTCTGGAGGGTATCGAGGTGTCGGTTGGCGATCAAAAGACACGACCCACACTCGAGTTCTGAATGTTTTTGACAATGTACTTGGCACCAAATGTCGGACAGGAGTGTAGCAAGGGTTGTTGTGGCACCTTGAGAGTCAACCTCAACTCTCATCTTTTCTTCTAGGTCCTGGGCTCTTTATAGCACAGCGGGATCCTCTCCGGGGATGAAATTGAATGTTAAGATTTCAAAGGGTCGGTACACCCCTAGGGAAGTCTCGGAGAAAAGGACCTCATTGACCCTCCCAACCTCAGTAAGGGCTTGTTTCATTCGGGGTTCACTTTTGACCCAGATCTTATTGGACTCTCCTTCCCAGGGGAGCCATAAATGGGTGAAGTCGATCAAAAAGTATCCGTTCAAGGACTTAGACCAATTCTGACTTAATAACATCCCGTAAGTCTCTGGGATGTCCACCACTTGGATATCAATGATGCTGGCTATCCTGGGGTACTGGATAAGTTGTATCTGGATGTTCTTCAATTCTCCCACCATTTTTACAGCAGTCTTATCTAGTTGGATTACTGCACCATTAGATGGGGTGGGGTGGACTCTGAGCTTCTGACAAATGGACAAGGGCATGATGTTACCCGAAGCTCTGGAGTCTACTAGGAAATTGTGTATATTTTTGCCTTGGATATTCAAACCTAGTAGGAAGGGAGGATCTTCATCGTTCCCCCGGAAGACGGCCGCGTTAGCATCTTTGAATGAGACTGTCTTGGGCGGGCGGCTGACAACTTTCGGGTTCCCTAAGATCTTCAGAAGAGACTTCTTCAGCTCAGGATAGTTTAGCAAAACCTCCATCAAGGTCATGGAGGTGGTGGTCTGTTCTAACGCCTTCGTAATGTCGAATCTTCCTCCTGGGAACTGGTGATTTTCCTCAGCGAGATCTTTTTCTTGGTTAGGGCTAGGACCTTTTGGAGGAGTGGGTCAGACAGTCATGTTATTTCGGGGAGGATAAGTTTCTTTGATAGGAGGTGTGGGTGTGTAAGCTGGTCCTTTACCAACCTGACTCTGAGTATTGTATGGAGTCCGTGGGTTAATAAATGTGTTGGCCTCGAAGGGTGGGATAGATTCATCAAAGAATCCTTGCAATTCAGATTCTTCTTCATCTTCCCCAAAAGTTTCGAAGAAGATGGTGTCACAGGTGAAGGCACTGTGGGTTGTCTCTTGGACAGGAGGTTCTGGAGGGGTGGTGTCATGCGACTGCTGCCTGTCCAGCTGGGAGATCATGATGACCTTTTCCAAGGTGGCGCGATTCACCTCGTTATGTGAACCCATGTCATGCAATCTACACCAATTATTCATGGGCTGGAAGTCTACAACTGGTGTGAAATGTGATGGTCCAACACTATTTTGGTTGGCATTTTGGTTCAGAGGTGGGCCTCCGGTGTTCGCGTTATTATTCCATTGTTTTTGATTGGGCCTAGACCCGTTGTTAAAGTTTCTTCCTCCAGTGTTGTTGTTTCGTTGACCGGAGAAAATGTTCCCCCTCTGGGAATTTAAATTCTGGGCCACATAGGACCCTGCCTTCAGTTGGCCCATGTCCATAGTTAAGGTAGACAGCATTCATCGTAGGGATTTGACCTCGGCGGTCAACTGAGTATTGGTGTTGCAATGTGATGGTTGTTGTTGTTGTTGGCTTCCCGGGAAGGCAGCAGTATTAGCCGGAGTCAAGGGCAGAAATCCTCCAGTCGCGGACGACTGAAAGAAGGGCACTCTAGACGGTTGTGTCTGAGACTATTGCGCCTGCTGCAGCTGATTCCAAGGGAAAAATTCCAGACCCGGCACTATCTGGGATTGTGTTGGGTAAACGTACCGGGCCTGCTGGTCTATCAAGAGTGGTGGAGGATTCATCGCCATCGAAGGGGCACCCATCACTAGATTGGGGTTGTATCCCCTAGCATATGCAGTTCCACTGGGGATCATGTTGAAGGGCGTACTCTGCCCAATCTCGCCTAGTGATTTGTTGAGACCACGGGACAATTCTAAAGCTAGGTTGTAAACTTTTTCCAAAGTGTCTCGGTCACCCGCGGTGGTTGTTCTCCAAAGGAGAGTGGCAATGAAAGGGTCCATCGCATTAAGATAGGTCTGTATGGTTACTTCTGGGGATGGAATAAAAGGGCCCGTGCACCGCTTCAGGGCGTGCTGGAACCTATGGTTGAATGCTGCAAGAGGTTCATTGAGTTCCTTCCTGATGTAGATGAATTGGCTATGGGACCATGTTGGGTCCACATGCATGTGAAAGGCAGCCAAGAAGGCATCCTCCATGTCCTGGCAACTATTTATAGAGTTGGCAGGAAGGTTAAGGTACCATTTCAACTCACCTTGCCCTAAGGACAAGGGAAACATCTGAGTCACAACATCTTCATGTTGGATCTGGTGTCGGTTCATGGCATCCTTGTATGCCTGTAAATATTCTTCTATGGTCCATGAGCCTAAGTGCTCATATCATGGGCAGATCTTCTCTGGGTGAGATGGTAAGTCATTGATTGCGCCCAAAAAAGTTCCCATTGGGGACCCGGTGTTTCTGAAATATGCAGCCATTGGGGGAACTATCTGTTGGGTATTTTGGGCACTAGTTCCCGGGATTGTCTGAGAAGTTTAGGTATTCTAAGGTATGCTAGACCCCCAAAAAATAGTGGCTGGTATGATTTTGGATGTCCATTTCTTTCGAGCAGGAGGCTAGAGTTCGACAAACTTTCTGGGATTCGAGGCAGACCTAAGGACTCTTTCAAATTTCGCTGGGGAGAAAGACCCAATCCCGCTGAAGGCTTGCCTCTTGGAACTATAACTTGGGGAACCCTTAGGAGGTGTAAAATTAGAATCTCTGGAGGGGGATGAGTTCATGCCCTCCTTCTAGCACCAGTTTCAGTTGACAGAGTTTTCTTGACCGGGTCCGCCAACAGTCATAAGTTGTCATCGGGTTCCGGGGATACCGGCCAACTCCGCCTGCAAAGGTTGTCTGGGGAAATTATATTCCCTGGGCCTTCAAGCACCTGGGTGTTGGGTCATGATGGTGCGGGGCTGGGTTGGGAGAAGTGACTATTTTCAAGGGGGATAGCTGGTTTCTTCAACTCAATACCTCCGGAGATTCAATACAGTAAGGTTTCCCCTAGCATTCTACACTTAGCAAATAAAATGGAAAAAGATCCTGCAGGGTTAGAAACATTTCATCTAACTATAGTCATGTTTAAATGTCTAGAACATCAATAATACTCTGATATACTACACTAAATACCAAATAAATACATAACCATCAGTTAGAACTTCATCAGTAGCAAAGGAAAAAGAGGTCGTTAATCTATTTTAACATATCAGAGTAGAAGACATAAAGAACGTAAAATATGAAATACTATTAACTCAGAAGCAGGAATGCCAACAACATCATTGCAAAGAATTATTCCTTCTTCATTAATGTCTCTTCCAGCGAGCACTAGTGTGTGATACAATGGTGGGTCCAGGGGAGCATCTAACTACATAAAACCAGAACAATGGAGCATTGAGCTCTGCAACTTAAAATGAGAAATCACTTTGCTATTACTATGGACAACAAAATCATCAATTTTGCCAACCCTTGGAAATGGGCCGGTCTGGCTATTTATACCAATCTCTTCTAACCCTAACCCTATTTTATATCATGTTTCAATAAAATATAATATCTGCGGGCCGGTACTACCTGCGCCACCCTACAAAAGACCTTGAGACAGAATAGGTCTGCCATGTCAGAAGAATAAGACAAGAATATACAGCGAAAGAATTAGCCTCGAGAAGAGAGCCAAAAAGGAGAAAGAGGAAAGTAGGTCCCCCGGGGATCGAGGCTACATGCCTCATAAATGGGAAATACGACGCCCTGTCTCCAATGCGCTAGGTGTACCTCTGAGCGGTGCCTCGAGAAGACCATCCTGTCACAAACCAACCGTTGAGTCGACGCCTCCTTGATGTAGCCAACCACCTTCTGACAGGCTTTTATTAACCACTTCTGAAAGTGATCGGTCAGCCTCTGGGACCGGGACACGGATCACTCAAAAGAATACAGAACTATGGACCCGGGACTCCGGGATCTGGGAAATTACGTCCCTAAAAGAATAAAGAATACCCAATGCCTGAATTCTCCCCGACCTTCGGAGAAAGCTCAAGGTTGCTTATTATCATTAAAAGCTTGGAGGAGACGGGAAATGCCATCTTCATCTACATCTTTTAGGCTGGCCCTTTGGTACTTGGCCACTTCAATTTGTTCCCCCAAGTCGAGAACATTTTCTTTAAACTCATCGGCCATTCTCGCCGTGTCATGACCACTAAGTATCATGCGGGTTAACTTCGCCATCCGGGCCCCATCTATCCCCTCTGGGGATTGATACTGAGATTTCATTATTTCATCAAAACTGCCCAAAACCAAATCTTCGGGGGTACATGTATCTGTGCTAAGGGGATCAGCCCCAGAAGTCTTTATTACAAAGGACTTCTATAAATTGAAAGAATACTTCACCGCATTTACCTTATCTTGCAGAGGCCCTACCAGTTTCTTGATTACCTCCAATGTGAGGTCAAGTCTGAAATGCTGGGTTCTCACAAAATCAAATGACTCATCCCTCAGAATTTTGGATTTAGAAATCATGTCTTCTCCCGGATTAAGGAGTTCCTCAAGCTCTACCTTCCACGCTTGATAATTCTCGGTATCACCCTCCCATAGTTCAATAAGAATCTCTGCCTCGTGAATAACTTGTCGGGCCGTGTATAAATCTGGGAGGGTGGATGCTAGGAAACGCCAGGTGTTTCCTATCTACAGGGCGACCCACTTGTCCACTTCCTGAGCTTTCTTCTTCATTACTCACAGGGAGTCTATGTCACTCTGCGATATATCTTCAGAGGTGGAGGCTTCCGGAGGAGTGGCATTGATGGGTTGAGCCAGCTCAGTGAGCAACCTCATAAGGTTTGCATTCTTTTCCTTTTCTGTTTTGAGCCTCTGGGATTCCTTCTCATATTGGGCTTCCACTGCCCTTGCTGCCTCCTTCAGCAAGTCTACTTCACCTTGCTTTCCCTTTTTTCCTAGTGATACCTCTGCAACATTATAGTCTCCGGGGTCTGCGGTTGCTTCATCAGCGTAGGGGAGAGGTGTTTCCACAATGACAACTATTTCTCCGCTCGGCCCAGTTCGGAGAGTATGAACTGTCTGGGCTTTCTTGGCCTTTGGCAGGGCCTGGACCTGGGCCATCATTTCGGCCAGGGAGAGAGGAGTCATGGGAGCGGCCTAAGCTTTTCTTTTCCTGCTCTCTATCAGCCACTGAGGCAGGATGGGTGGCCTTCCTACCAGAATTTTTTCCCTTGATTCTTCCCCAGTGTTTTGTGGTTGTTGCTCCTTAGTGGCATGGACTTCATCTATCCCTCTCCCTACATCTACTTCCTCTGCAGCAACGTTCTCTTCATCAACCTCCATTTCCTCAGCCTTATCCTCCGTGTCTCACCGGATCTGGACTCTAGTAGGCTTCCTTGGGGATTTCTTCTTCAATCTGCTCATCCTGTTGCTCTTCTTCTACTGTCAGGGCCTCTTCCTCTATTGGCACCTCTTTTGGCAGTAAGGGAGGTGTTGGGCCGATATTTAGAGTTTGGGCCACTGTAATCACCTGCCCGAAGGTTTCTCCCAGGAGTGGCCCTTGGAACATGGCGGTTGGGGTTACGGTTATTCCCAAAGGTCTGGTTCCCCCTGCGGATGCCATTTGTTCACCTTGTTTTTGTTGGTCCACTCCTGGACCTGGCATTCCTTGAGCCCCGAAGGCAATCTCTAGCTCTGGCTCTTTTTCTTCAACCTACTTTTCTTGTCCCTATGCAGGCTCTTGTTCAAGATCTTCTTACTCTGCAGCCTTTTATTCTATCTCCGCGACCTCTGTCTCTGTTTGGGTATTATCCCCCTGCAAATTTCTGAATTTGTCGGTTGTAAATACATCATCAAATTATTCTTGCATAGGGGGACTGGCCGGGACTTCCATAGTCTCTGTTTCCTTCTCCGGCTCTGGGGAACTGGAAGAGAGGATTTCCACTTGTTGGGGTCAGGATGCTCCCAACTCCGGCTCTGCCTTAGGCTTTTTGCTGAGCTTCTTCTTTCTCTGGGTAACTAGAGGTGGGCCCGCGTCTCTTATTACCACCACCTCCATGGGATCCACCCCCGTTTCCTTTACCATTAAGGCTGCTAATGACGAGGAGGAGGAGGGACGAAGTGGTCCAGCCATGAGCGGTGGAGTGGCCAGCCACATTATTAATTGCTCCCTCATCTGCTGGGAGGTTGCCACTGATTGTTTTATTTGTTCGGTGATAGGGACTTCTTACGCAGAAGGGATCGTGTCTATTCCTTTTCCTTTATCTTCTCCCTGCGAAGAAGTCTTGGCCGCCGGGGTCAATTTTGGTATCGGCTGTGGAGTTAACTTTGGCGCCGGCTGGGCTACTCGGCGGGTACTCCCAGGCCACACCTTCTTAAAATAGGCATGGCTTCGCTCGACCACCTCTTGAGTGAAGTCTTCAATCGTGGGCCCTTCCTGGGCGTCCCAGTTTATTGGTGGAAGAGCCTTTGTATTGATCCCCTTTTCCTTGTACTGGGGATCGACAGTGGGGGCGGCGTCTGAGAAGTCTACCGGGAACCTCTGGAGCTTCAATTTCTGCATCATGCCAACTATCATTCTAACGCAGTGCCTACTACGCACCTTCACATCATCCTGGCAATCTACCCAGAAGTCCTCCATGTGTATATGATGGGGCTCTGAAGCCCGAGGCAATGTCGTTGCTATCTTTCCATGCGGATCAAAAAAATTTCACGCCAAATAAAATTCCTACAAGTTGTAACTTTTCATCTCATTGTCTGCCTCCTTTGCGGCGGCCAGGCTGCATGTATAATTTCCATAGGTGATTGGGAATGGAATGTTGGGTATCTTCTTGAGGGAAAAGAGGGCATGCACCTCCATTATTTGCCTGCAATACTCCAAGAGCACGATCTTGTCCCCACAGTGTTTGGGCAACAAGTAGGTTTTTTCGAAGAAGCTGGTGACCCTAATGTAGGTGTGTTGTTGCAATTGAATATAATAATTTCCATTACTATGGACCAAATTCATCACCTCGAAGGACAGGCGGTATCCAGCCTCCCAGGTGGGTGTAAGCAGATGATAGTAAATGAATGCGTCATTTACCCGGCAGAAACTGGGGAAACTGGCCTCCCATTGAACTTGTGAGAAATGGTCCCACGGTGCCTTTTGTCCCGGGCCAATCCTAAGNCCGTCTGTAAGTAGGCCATGGGTGTGGGGCCTCTGCTGCGCTAGGGCCCAGAAAACATAGGAAGACATGTAGAATTTCTTCTTCTTGTTCATCTACTGGAACTGGGAGTCGACGTGGTTGGAGATTATTGTCGCCCAGTCGAAGTATCCTCCCTTGGTGGAGATGCCGAGGAGGAAATAATACATCCATAGAGAAAAATCTTGGGCAGAGGGCTGCCCAAAGACCTGGGCCAATGCTATCATCCCCATCTGGATGCTCTCTTTGAACTCAGAGTGGGGAATTTCTATCTTCATTCTTTTTGGGTCCCTCTTCGGGGCCTTGAGCCAATGGGTATTCATGTATACCCGGGCAGCATCCTCCAGCTGTGTAAATTGAGCCAAGGCATCAGTCCTTGTAACCACTGAGGCCTTATCGAATTGTGGGATCCCCAGGCCTGCCTGAAATGTGACTGGGTTGAGGGACACCAGAGGAGTGGGGTATCCCATTGGTTCTTCGGCCGCGAGCATAACGGCCCAGAAAGAAGAGTTGTAGTTGGTTTCCAGTGTTAAAATAAGCTCTGGAGATTGCACGGAGCATGAGAAACAAGTCGCCCTAATAATTCTGGAGTTCCCGATGTTGATTGCTAATTGATCTCCAGCCTGTCGCTGGATATGCATTATTTTCACCAAGGCCTACATCTCCGGCCATGTTTCGACGCTGGTTTCAGTTATCAGCTTGACTTTGGACTCAATCTTTGAGCCCATGATGACATTTTCCTGCACAAATTTCATGGTCAGGGGCATCTTTTCTAGGGCCTTCTCCATCTTGGATTTTACTGCTGCCCTGGTTTCTGCTGCGGAAGGTAGCTC
Source organism: Thuja plicata (assembly GCA_018584345.1). Lineage (NCBI taxonomy): Eukaryota > Viridiplantae > Streptophyta > Pinopsida > Cupressales > Cupressaceae > Thuja > Thuja plicata. The sequence continues at coordinate 31,830 of MU228247.1, read as the reverse complement.
TGGACTTCTGGGTGGAGATGATGCTGATGCTTCAGACATGTTTGAGAAATGAACTCTAGAATCCTGCAAGACAAAGCGACCATCAGAACACATTAATCAAAATAAATATTCTGGGGTCCGGAGATCTTACCACCATGACGCTTGCTTTTCCCTGAAAAGTTAGTTTCATTCAAAAATAACTAAAAAGCAAACGCATCATATAAACTTAAGATTTCATTAAACATTCGGGTCCTAGGATTTTATCATGCTTGGCAAAGACACGGGATGGCTGATGGTAGGAGACCCGGAGCCCGGAGAAGTGACCGTTGGTGAGGATGTGTAAAAAGGCAAGTCATCGAGCCCACGTGGGCGCCACGTGCGTAGGTATTAAATGGAAGTTATGGCGATGACGGCGGAGCTAACTGTCTGAACGCGCGAAAAGTGAAGGCCACTTGGCTGGAATTGATTGTGTGCATGGGACATAAATAAGGTTCTGACAGACTTCATGGAAGAGAGAGAAAATTGCCTGTTTAAAACTGGCTGAGAGCCGAGTTTCAAACAGGTGGTTTTCTGCCCCGAAGTGAGTTCATGGGTGGAAAACCAGTAACACAGGTGACTCAACCAGCTCTTCAAGCCACCCAAAATGATATACACTAAGGCCAAAGGATATATACATAGGATGGGGGAATATACAAAGACTATATACACAGATATACACAAATATACAATGCGAAATGGCGTCTGTGGGAAAACCAGACAAGGCAGCTCATATATATAATTATTTACACATCTTACAGACGAACCACCTCTACACAAAGGGCGGACAACCCTCTGGCAGAGCTGACCCACCAACGGGTGGCAGAACGACAAAACAACAAAGAGACAAAACAGAAAAATGACAAAACAAACAAGACAGAAGAAACCAAACGAAACCGAAGAAAATCAAAGAGGCGAGAACGGAAAGACCAACCTAAGAACACAGAAGGCAGAGGAAAGGAAGGAGTAACTACCATGAGAGCTCTGCAATGGCCATAGCTCATCGAACGGTCACAATCGCCACCACGAAGCACTCGCAATCGCCTAAAAATGACTGGAATTGTTAAGCGTTGATTATCATTAATTCTCTGCAAACTGCTCTGCTAATCGCTTTGAAATCGCTCTTTTAATCGCTCTAAGTGCTCGAAGGTTTTATTTGCGGTAAATGTGAAAGTGACAGATAATTTCTATTTATACCCGCGGTAAAAAGTTAATCCTCCTCCTTCCGGCAATCTCCGGACAAGCAAACCTCCGGACTCCGGGCCCGGGGATTCCCCGCAATGATATCCTTAAGAACATCGTGGCGAAGAATCCCGGGGTCCAGAGTCTGGTTTCTAATAAAGAACGGCCTCCAAGACTAGAGTCCCAGAGGCGGAAAACCAAACAAAAAAAACAACTCACCGGGGAAGAAAACCCCAGAGAAAGAAAACAAAAGGGAAAGAAAGACAAGGCAAAGCCGCAAGCAAAGACAAAGCAAAGAGAAAAAAAAGGGGGACCCAACATTTTGCACACAAAATGTAGGGACAGGGATGCAGGGCATAACAATGTTTTGAGGCTTGATGAATAAGGTTGTTTTTTTGGTTCTTAGATATACCCTCGGGTAAAACATTGGTTTCAAGATAGGTCCGAATAGGTCCATAGAGAGGAGAGTCACAACCTACAAGTTGGAAAACTAGCTTTGAGTTAGGACAGTTATAGGAGGGATAAGGTAATCCATCCACTAGGAATTCATATCACGCTTGATTATTAGATAACTCTATAAGAGACATAATATTAGCCATTGCATCTCCCACTTGATTGTTCAGTCTGGGAATCTGCTCAAATGTTATGCCGATAAAGTACCGCTTCAAATCGTCCACAATTTTCTTATAAGGCACAAGCTTATCATCTTTAGTCTGATATTCATCAGTGATTTGATTTATATGAAAAGTTGGGAGTCACCATAGATGTGTATTGTTGTTATCTGTCATTCTAGTGCCATCTTGAGTCCATTTACCAAGGCCTCATATTCCACAATATTTTTAGTACACGGGAGCAAAATCTGGTAAGCCTTAGGTATAGTGTATCATTGAGGTGATATGAATTCGCCACCTACTCTAGAGCCATGTTGTGTGAATGATCCATCAAAATACATCTTCCAGGTATGCTCTATAATCATGAGGATTGATTCATCTATAAAATCAATAGTCAAAGGGATATCACCTGATAATGGTGCATCTGCAAGTTGATCTGCAATAACTTTCCCTTTAATAGCTTTTTGTTCAACATATTCAATATCAAACTCACTTAGTATCATCATCCATTTAGCCAATCGTCCAGTTAAGGTTTCTTTGTTTAAGAGATATTTCATCAGGTCAATCTTAGCCACCAACTTGAATGAATGTGTGATCATATAGTGCCAAAATTTGTGAGATGCGAATACTAATACCAGCACTACTTTTTTAATTGGTGTGTAATTAAGCTCATACTACACCAATGTTTTGATGATGTAATAGATTGCACATTCTTTCCATGTTTCATCTCTAGTTGATTTAATGATGTTTCACATGCTTATAAAGATACTTATAAGAAGCTTACACTAAGTTCTTACAGACAAAGAAAATCAACTTTGCGTGGACTTATTCAGATATGCTAGGGTTGGACATTAATCTTATCATGCATCACTTGTCCATAGCTCCAAGTGTCAAACCAGTGATGTATCCTCACATAGCTCTCCTATTCAAAGAAGAATCGGATAAACTCCTTAGTGCAAGATTCATAAGAGCTATCGCCTATGCTGAATGAATATCAAACATTGTACCAGTTTCCAAACATGACAAATCCCTTCCAGTTTGTACAGATTCTAGAGATGTCAATATAGCATGCCCAAAGGATGACTTTCCACTTCCCAATATAGGCATGATAGTGGATATGATTGCGGGTTATGAGATTTATTCCTTGATGGATGGTTTTTCCAGATACAATCAGATAAAGATAGCTCCTGAAGATCAAGAAAAGACTGCATTCACTTGTGCATGGGGTACCTATTGTTGGAACGTTATGCCTTTTGGATTAAAAAATGTAGGAGCCACCTATCAACGAGCTATGACAACCATTTTTCATGATATGATGCATAAAAACATGGAATATTATGTGCATGACACCTTGGTCAAGTCTAAACAAAGAGATACACACTTAGATGATTTAGAAGCCATTCTAGATGGCACGGAACAATTTCAACTAAGGTTAAATCCTAAAAAGTGTGCATATGGAGTCACCTCTGGAAAACTACTTGGCTTCATCATTTCAGCAAAAGGAATAGAGGTAAACCTTGAAAAAGTCCAAGCAATCATAGATATGCCACCTCCTAGAAACATTAGTCAAATGAGGAGTCTTCAAGGATGTCTTCAATCTCTAAGGAGATTTATTTCACAATTGGCGGATAGAGCTCAATCCTTCAACAAGAACTTACACAAGGGAGTCAAATGTGTTTGGATGAGGATTGTCAAAAGAGCATAGATCAAATCAAGAAATATTCGGCAAATCCTCCTATTTTAATGCCACCTATCCCAGGGAAACCACTTATTCTATACATTTCAACGACAAAATCTTCCTTGGGGGTATTACTAACTCAAATTGATGAAAATGGGAAAGAAAGAGAAATATACTATATTAGCCGCACTCTTGTTTCCTATGAGGTTAACTACACCAACATTGAGAAAGCTTGCCTTGCAGTTGTGTTTTCTTCCCAAAAGTTATGACAATACATGCTTGCGTACACTATACACCTCATAGAAAAAATAGATCCACTCAAATATTTGCTAGGTAAGGTCGCCCTCACAAATAGACTTGCTAAATGGATGATGATCATTTCAGAGTTTGACATAGAGTACATGGAGCGTAAATAAATCAAAGGACAAGCCATAGCAGATCAATTGGCTGATTTCCCAATACCAGATAATGCACCTATTCAAGTTGACTTCCCAGATGAGCACCTAATGTATATGACTGAAAGAACATGGAATATGTTGTTTGATGGATCCTTTATGCAAAATGGTTCAGGATCTAGTGTTTTGTTTGTTTCTCCCCATGGGTACACAATCCCTAAGTCTTATAAATTATTGTTGCCATGTGCAAACAACATTGTTGAGTATGAAGCTTTAACAAATGGACTTAAGATGGCCATAGAATGGAGAATCATAGAGTTACACATCTATGGGGATTCGAAATTGATAATCAACCAAGTTAATGATGAATATCAAACAAAACATGATAAAATTGTACCTTACAAGAAAATGGTTGATTCCTTGAAATGCTACTTCACATTTGTCATGTTTCAGCAGATCCCTAGAGCAGAAAACAAAGTAGCTGATGTTATGTCTATACTTGCTTCACTCCTTCAGTTAGAGCAACATGAATCAAGATTTGAATTCCTAGTGGAAGAACTACATCACCCTATCTATGACTCTCAAGAAAGTCATGTCATTTGTACCCTTGTTGGTCGTGAGTCATCCCGTTATGGTGACATTTACTCATACCTTCGTGATGGCATTATTCCTAAAAACTTTAACCAATCTGAATGTAGAAACCTTACCTGAAACACCTCTCGTCATTCCCTTATCGTTGGTGATTTGTATAGGAGGGGTCTAGATGGAACACTTCTTAGATGCTTAGAAAAGGAAGAATCGGACCAAGCGTTAGTTGACATCCACAAGGGCATATATGGGGGACATTCCAATGGTCTTGCCATGGCCTGAAGGTTGCTTAGGGCAGGGTACTATTGGTCTATGATGTAGATTGATGTAGTAGCTTTTGCAAAGTCATGTGAAAAGTGTCAAAAACATGGTAACATGATACATGCTCTAGGCAGGGAGCTCATTCCTTCTATATCTCATTGGCCATTTCAGCGCTGGGCCTTTGACCTTGTTGGGCAGATTCATCCCAACTCATTAGGTGGAAACAAGTTTATTATCACTGCTACTGATTACTTCACTAAATGGGTAGAAGTTGTCCCGCTTTATGTTGCCTCGGGTAAGACAGTCTCTCTATTCATTATGAACCATATCATCTATCGATATGGAGTGCCTTCTAAGATTATTACTAACAACGGAGGCCAATTTAAAAATAAAGACCTTAAACAACTCTGCGAGAAATTCAAGATTAAACAACATTTGTCCTCCATTTACTTCCTATAAGGAAATGGTCAAGCAGAGGCATCAAACAAAACCATTCTTAAAATCTTGCATAGAACAATCTGTAAGAATGGTAGAGATTGGCATTTACAGATAAATTTGACTTTGTGTGCCTATAGAATGAGTATTCGTACTCCTACTAGGGTTACTCCTTTTTCCCTTGCATATGGCACTGAAGCAGTGTTACCTTTGGAGGTTGAGATTCCTTCACTTAGAGTTTCCCTCTAAAGGTCTAGTTACAGATGAAGACTATTGCACCATGAGACTTCAAGAGTTAGAACTTCTAGATGAAAAATGTTAAGCATCATTTGACCATATGAGGGTTTATCAAAAGAGCATGTCCAAAGCCTTCAACAAAAAGGTTCGCCCTAAAGAATTTAAGTGGGCGATCTTGTCCTACGTGAAAATCCTAAGAATCAACGGCATCGAGATCAAAAGGAAAAATTTGAACCTGATTGTCTTGGACCTTACATCATTACATTAGCTTTTGGGTTAAGTGCTTATTTACTGTCTACAACACAGGGAGAGTAACTCCCTGATCCTATCAATGTCTTGTACCTGAAGAAGTTCTATCCATGATGCCCATTTTGTCTAGGGGCATCCTTTGTACATTATTATTGATCCTGAAAAATTCTAAAAAAATGATATATTGTCAAAAATTCTAAAAATTAGAAAATGTCTTAAAACAATGATCATCTTAGTGAAAACCTAGCAATAGGCGCTTTGATGTATCTCCAAAAAAATTATATATTCTAAAAAATACAAAAAAAAATCAAAATTTTAAAAAAATCAAAAAAAAAATAGAAAAAGTGCCTTGGTGAAAACCTGGAAACAGGTGCCTTGGAAGCAAAAATTATAAAAAGTCCTAAAAAAAAAGAAGAAAAAAATGAAAAATTGTAATCCAAGTGGTGAAAACCTTGAAACAGGCGCTACTTGAGGCCTTTGCACCCCTATTTCTTAGCACGTGTCCTCGACACTTATGCCTTTCTCCATCCTACCTTGTCCTTATTGCCTTGGTTTGGAATTGGTCTTTGTCTTTGTCTAGGGGGCATAACTGTGTTAGCTTTGGTCTCTTGGATGCGTTAGTCTTTAGGAAATCCCACAAACGGTGTTTATCAATACCACCCCAACTGTATTTTTCAATACAACCCCTGACATCGAGTGTTTTTCAACACTTATCAGTTTGGTCTTACCCATTTTTGTCATGTGGTCTTGCCTGCTTGCAAGCATTTGATCCTTATCCTTGGAACTTGGTATCAGTTAACACACTTAAATTTTTAAACACAACACTTAATGCTTGAGCTATGTCATGATATTTTCTTTGTCGCTGACTGTTATTGATTTTCGTTGATTGTCCTTGTCTAATAAGTCTCTCTGTGATGCATAGCTAGAGAAATTGGGGCATGGGGCATGTTTTTATTTTCTTTCTACTTGTGGGCGTGGTCTTGAAACTCTTGAGTGTCTCTTGTTGCTCTCTTGACACACTTAGGAAATTTGAGGCTTCATCCTTAACTGTTTTTGCACAACCGTTCTTCTGGTCATCCTGACCTCTATGCCTTGATGCAAGCATGGTTTTGCTACATTAAATTGGGTAAGCTAACAGCGAATTCATCTTGACCTTTATGTCTTTGATGCTTATGTTAGAATCTTTCCACATTCTAATCCGATATAAATCGCATTCATATCTTAATAGTTGTGCTTGTGACTAGTGATGATTGTGTGATTTTCGATGTCTGTTAATAATGGCCCAATGATGAAAATAAGTTCCTTAATATTCTCTCATGAATGATGAACACAAAGTCCTATGTTATAGTTTCTCTATTGCAAGTACACCTTTGCATTTTCATGTAGCTTGCATTGTTAGACCTCATCTTAGTTTGCATTTTTAGGCTGCATTATGAGTTTGAGGGAGTTTTTCTTTCATCTTTCTTGTGGACTTTTAATCAACTGTGATCACGTTCTCATCTTCATTTCATTATCTTCTTTCATGATCTCAATCAAAATTTTATATCTTAAACAGTTGATTTTGGGGCATTCTCTTTCTTAACGCAAATTCTCTTTCTCCTCTCCATTTATTTCCACCTCTTCCAAACTTCTATCTTCCATTCGCTTTCACCCCATTTTTTTTCTTCGAATTCAACCTTGGGGCATAATATTTTGTGCTTGATGATCTGCCTTGGTTCTGTGATCCTTATATCTTTCATCTTACATCAAGAACCTTATCTTTAGTTTGATTTGATCAAATTTATCAATTTGTTGTTTCTCCTCTATCTCATTTTGATTTCGA
>MU228247.1:0-10348 GCA_018584345.1 Thuja plicata | reverse complement strand
GAGGGCAGTGATAGATAACATACACTGACCCATTTGTTGGTAAACATCCTTTTGTTCTTTCACCTTGGGTGTATTGAAGAGTCAGAGATTATAAATCTTAAGGAAGGACAAACTGTTAACCAACACTTAGCCATGTATTTAATTTTTTGATTTGATTTAATTCATTCAAGGTTAATTGAAGAATTAATGACTTTTGATGAATGCCTCTTGGTGAGTGATCTTGGATTATTGATTTTTGATGAATTATATAGTTAAATTGATCTAGGTTAATTATATAATTGTGGTTAGCTTTAAATTGGTAGTCTCGATTAGGACCTGGGGGACTTGATTTGAGATTAGGGCTTCTGAGTTTATCAGACCATTTTCACGTGATCAAAATATCACACATCTTATCATAATACTTTCCAATTTTCAGATTCACAAAACATTGTTCACTCACCATTAATGTGTGCTCATCCTTGATCCATGAGATCTGATAGGGCTTCGAATGCTTCATCCTCCCCTACTGCAACTTTGTGACCATTTCCTCAGATGCTAGATTCTTTGAGCTTCCACTGTCAACAATCACCTTCCAAACTTTGTCTGCAACTCTACATCTAGTTTTGAACAAACTTTTCCTAACAGGATCTTGCTTATCTTTCTCACTCCATAGTATCCTTTGGATTATGAGATTTCCTTTCTTCTCAGCTTCATTTGGTGACTCCTCTTGCACCAAATCATTTCTTCTACTACTGATCTTCTTGCTTGCATGTGTACACTCAAAGGATTTGTGTCCTTCCTCACCACAGTTGTAACAGGTTACTTGGAATCCTCTTCTGCTATAGCCACCTCGGGAGTAATTGCCTCTTCATCAGTATGGACTTCCACCTTTCCATTCAGTCTTTCCTTTGTCTTGATATGTGCCTGAATTTGACTTGTCTGTTTCAGATCTACTATTTTCACCATGAGATATACATCTTCCTCTAGGGAATCTACCACCTCTGCCTCTTTTTCTTTGTTCATATGTTTTGTTCAACTTCTCATCGGCTTTTAGGGAAAACTGATATGCCTCCTCAATTCTTTCCATCTTGACCAAGCTGATCTCATCTTGTATGGAACTTCTCAAACCATTCAGATATCTTTCTACTCTCTCCACTTCATCTTCAACATGTCCAGATCCGATGTCCAGTCTGTAGAATTCTTCAGTATATTCTTTTACAGATCTGTCTTTCTGCTTCAAACTTTGCATTCTCCTAATCAGGTTAATCTGATAATCCTAAGGTAGAAACTTGCCTTTCAATTTGTTTACCATCTTATCCCATACCTTGATTTTGTCTTTACCTTTCTTCTTTAGATCCAATTGCAGATGTTCAAACCATAAGGATGCATGACCCTTCAACTTTGTGCTTGCAAACTTCACCTTCTTATCCTCTGATACATTCTCATATCCAAAGTACTTTTCCATCTCAGTTATCCAATCAATCAATTCATCAGAATCCAATTTTCCACTATACTCAGGAGGATTGAAATGAGGTGTGGATTTCAAACTTGTCAATGCTAACAGGAATGTCTCTTCTTCCTGATCCATCACAGGTGCAGGTGCAGCTCCACCTTAAACTTCTTCAACTTCATCATCACTAACATCTTCAAGATGTCTTCCTCTGTGTTGGGCTGTCTCAACAGCTTCCAATATAGCAGCCATCTGTCTAAGCATATCAAGTAGACCTGGATCTGTATTTCCTCTCTCACGAACCATCTTGAATCCCTCTGCAATTGTAGGTCAGATCGCAATATGCTACCCCACAACAATATCACCAACTAGGGTTAGGGTTTACAAGAAGGAACTTAGATCTCACCAATTCTATGATACCACCTGATGCAAGGAGGGTAGGAAGATGGGGCCAAAGGCACTCCCAACTACCAAACCAGCTTGCAAACACAATGCGGAAACACAACAACAGTGAAAGAAGAAACAACAGAGATCATTTTCATTAATTGATCAAACTCATTACATGTCGGGCTGTAAGGCCTTCCCGATTTGGGCCATATACATTCAATGAATTATAGATTGATCTTCATCCATGCGAGGTCACAAACCTGCCTTCCAGATAATTCAATACTTAATCTTCTATCTTCTATCTTCTATCTTCTAAAGCTGATCCCTAAAATTACAGAGAAACAAATATATACAAGAGTCCACCCAAGAGGTCGGTGCTCAAATTCATAAGAGAGACCCAGATATAGGTCCACACATATCCCAATGAGAGACCCCACATTAATTAAGGCACGAAAATTAAATGCAGAAGTCGGCCACCAGATCCAACTCTGAAATAAACAACTCGGAGAAAGGATGACCGAGCAACAGAGTGACTCAGGCAAAGAACACCCTGAGCAACAAAACATGACTTGGGCCAAGCATGATCGAGAAATAGAAGACAACCCCGAGCGACAGAAAATGAACTTGAAACAAGCATGCCCAAGTGACAGAAACCCAAGCAACAGAGACCAACTCGGAACAAGCATACCCAAGCGACAGTACCCGAGCAACAGAGTACTTTACCGAGCAGCCTCCAAACAAGCTAAAGAACAAAAGCAAACATATTTTTGGTTGAGCAGGATTGCCAAGGACCCAAGATGCTCCTGCATCAAGAAATCAGAATTTAAACATTGCATGTCAATTGTTTGACAAAATGTCAAACATTCACAATTGAAGCAAATCCAATGTTTTCCAGAGTTAAAACCACAGGGGTTCTTACAACAAATCAATGATTAGAGGACTACTATGAATATCATGTATGTCATCTGTGTGATAACTGGATTTCAGCAAGAATCAAGAGAATCACATGTTGTGGTAAAGAGGATCTTCAAATATTTGAAAGGAACAAAGGAATTTAGGTTATGGTATCTGAGAGGATCACATTTTACCTTAACAACCTATATTGATACAAATTGGGCAAGAAATGTCAATGAGGAAGGGAGTACAAGTGGGGGAGCATTTTTCCTTGGCTCCCAGTTAGTTGCTTGTTTAAGTAAGAAGTAAGATATTGTGTTATTGTCCACCGCAAAGTTGAATATACTACTGCTACTCCGTGCTACACACAAGTAATCTGGATGAAACAAGCCTTAAAAGATACTGGTGTGTTACTTGATGAATTGGTCCCATTTATATGTGATAACACCATTGCAATAAACATTTCTAAGAATCCAACTCAACACTCCATAACAAAGCATATTTCTATCAAGTACCACTTTTGGGGGGAAAAGGTGTTGGACAATGAAGTAAAACTCAAATATGTGCCTACAAAAGAGTGGGTTGCAAGCTATCTTTACAAAGGCTTTGTGCAAAGATACTTTCGAATGTCTATGGGATAAGTTAGGTGTTTTACCCCCTTCCAATTTGAACTAAGTGCACTAGGATGCAACATTAGTCCAAAAAACTTACTACACATTCTTGGTCTGGACTAACGTGTGGGGCTTCCCCTTAGGGGGAGTAGAGTGTTTCCTTACTCGCCTTTGTCCTTGATGTCAAAGGGGGGAGAGAGAATGTAACATATGCATCAAAAATATGGTGTGAGATTATGTTTATCATTGATGGATGTTGCCATAAATGACAAAGGGGGAAATGTTGAAAAGGGGAGTTTGTTGTAGAGTTGTTGATGTAATTGTTGTTGTAGAATTATTGATGTTGTTGATGTTTCAGTATGGTTCTCATTGATGACAACATACTACTTTGGTGGTTGGATTGTGCTCAGTATTTCTAATACCACAGATGTGATTTTAAGGATCTAATGGTTTAGAGGATGATGCTCTGAAAGGTTGGTTCCCTGGAAAAGATGTTTCTAGTGATGTATCTAGCAATGTTTGTGTCTAACAATGGCCCGGAATTCTCTATTGTTTCAAATATAATATTGACAGTTTGGTTTTGTATCACTCGGTGCTTTATCTTTTGATATTTTTTTCAGTTCATGTTGACATGGTTCGGAGGCGTGGTTGCTAACGGTAGTATTTCTTCTTAGGCTCTAGTAATTGCAACATTTAGATAACGTGTGTTTTGGTAAAGGCAGTGTGTGTGATGCAGTCCACTTTTTATTCCTCCCCACTTTGTCTAGTGTTCGTTGGGGATGTGTCCCCATCAAAAAACTTGTTTGTTTCCCATGGGGGGACGTTTCTAAAACTTGGAGACTTGGGGGAAACAACCCTTCATAACACCACCACCTTTGCCACCTTTGCCAAGGATGGCGCTAGGTCACTTACTATATGGAAAATATCATTACATACTAATTGCAAGCTTTTACTTTGTGAAAACTAGTTTGTATTTAATGGGCCCCTAACAGATATGTTATATTGCAATTAGAAGATTACAAATCACCTCAATTTGTATATAACACCACTCCCCAACCACCGCTCCTTGCCATCTACTAGCCATCTCCTTGCCATCCCCAAATTTAGTCCCTTGGACCCCCTATCCTCAAAACCCATCCTCATGTCCCCTTGTGGGGAAACACCATGAAACTATCTTTTTTACACAACTCTCATTGGAGGTATTTGAGAACCACTACAGATGACTAAAATTTAAAAAAAAAAATGATTTGATGCAAAAAAATTCACAAGTGTACTATCAGAGTCTCCAGTTACCATCTACTACATTTGTAGTTCTAATTTAGAAAGCAATATTAATTATACTCGATTACTTATTCCACAATCATTTCAATATTCCAGCCATAACTAGTTCTAGAGTTCACGTGTGCCTTATCCTATCTATCTATTCCAAGGAGGAGCGGGAGCTTTTGTGGCTTTGACAGTTATCCTATGGGAGCATGGTCGAACGTAGAATTAGCAGTTGGGCAGAAGGTGAAGGAAAAAGAGCAAAAGGGCAAGCGGGTTTCAGACCTAGACATTCTACTATTGATCATTGTGTCACCCTTCAGCGTTTGATAGAGAAAATATGGGACAATTAGGGGGGAGAAGTATATTATTGTTTTATGGACTTCAAGAAAGCCTTTGAGACAAGTTGTGGAATAGAATGGAAGAATTAGGCATTATTGATGTGTATAGAGTGGCAGTGCATAGACTTTATGAGAGAGTTAGATCCAAAATCTAAACTAAGGAAAGAATGTCTAAGTGTTTTGGTAGTGGCATTGGTGTGAAGCAAGGATGCCCATTTTCCACCACTTTGTTTGGCTTATACATCGATAAGTTAGAATCTTGGTTAAACAGAATAGATGGAGAAGGGTTCCAATTGGCAGGATATGTGGTGAAGCTTCTTTTATATGCTGACAATCTTATCTTGATATCAAAAATAGCTCAGAAGAGATCATTTAGAGGCTTTGGAACACTTTTGTCAGGAAGTGGGGATGCAGGTGAACATCACCAAAACAAAAATTATGTTTTTTTTAAAAGAAAGGAAAAACATAATACATTTCTTTTTTAAAGCAACCCATTAGAAATTGTGAAAGACTACAAATATTTGGGGATTAAATTCCATTATAGACTCAGGTGGGAGACTTGTAGAGCGAAAAGGATACAGGGGGACTCAAAAACATCCTATTTGCTTCAGAATAGATGCATAAATGTCGAGCTTTGGGACTGGAAAATCAAAAAACTTTTTTGGGTTTTGCTGGTCACACCGGTTGTTCTTTATGGCTACAAGGTTTGGGGAGGCAACATGATTAAATGTGGCTGGAGACAATTAGAGAGGATTCAAAAGCACTTGATCACTAGTAGTATCAAAGCCAAGAGCTCAATACCATATAAAATTCTTTTAGTAGAAGCCGATATTTTCTTGTCAGAGGTGGCAGCGATAACTCAGTTAATAAACTATTTAAAGAAACTTGAAAATATGGATAACCAAGGATGCCCCAAAATTGTGATGAAATTGGTTCGCAGGAAGAAAACTTGGATGAAACAAAACATAAAATGGTTGAGCACGTGGAACATTCAGTGACAAGAATGTCCTAATACCAATGTGGAAATAAAGAAGTTTGTCATGGGAAAATTTTAGACTCCCATGTGGACTAATCACATGAGTCAGAAAAAAGTTCATATATCAAAGTGTTCAACCCATCTTGGGAACATGGGGAAAGAGCTTACCTAGGGGCAGCTATTAAAGGGAAAGTTAGGGTGTTAGTGGCTCAATTGAGGACAGGTTCGCATCATCTCAGATGCGAGACAGGTAGATGGAAAAGGCCCAAAGAGGAGTGGGAAGAGAGGACTTGCAAGTTCTACGAAATAGGTTCAATTGGGACTGAAAGACACTTTCTTATTGAGTGCACAGTGTATGAAGACATTCGGACTCAATATGAAGTCATTCTGAAGGCCATCAACATGCACAATTTATTTGAGGATAAGATCAAGCAAACTGCTAGTTTGATTGTCAAGATTCATAGTAGGAGATCGGACATGGAAAGGAATATGGAGTTAGTTTAAGGTTGTGAGTTGTGGTCCCTTAGACTGATCAGTCTCATGAACATCATTAAAAATCTTCATTCATTTATTTTCTACATTTTAAGACACCTTGGAAGATATGCAATTGTCACTTTCAAGTACCTCACCTTGTAGTTTTTAGGATAGATCAGTGTCTCTATATTGTGATTTCTTTTGTTTATGTTTGTTTATGAAGCAAAAATCGTTTTCTATGCTTCAAAACATGCCTGAACTCTAATTAAATAAATAAATAAAAATTATCCTTCGGCTGAAAATTCAACTAGCATAGCATGGCTCAAGATTAAGTTTTACTTTATATATGCATTATCTTGTAATCAACTACAAATCAATATGGCACAGAAAATGATTGTGAAAAATATAAGTATACAATGCACTTCGCATCAAATGTTAAACACAACTGCCTACACTTTGTTATGTTAAGCTTTGTGAAGTAATCTCCTCTCCTAAATGAAAAAAAGGGCAAATCTATGGCTACTGTTGTATTTTTTTGGTGACTTCAAAATACATCATAAATGTGATGCAGTCTCAAGAATAAAGACTAACTTCCCAAAGAGTACAAAAAAGAGTCAAAACGTTGGGGACTTTTAAGTTTTTAACACACAAAACTCAGAAGCGCTTCACTACATAGACAGGAAGTAACCTTGTTTAAGATGACTTTTGCGCAACACTAGAAAAACAGTACCAGCAACACATGCATCAAAAATGAGCATTTTGAAAAAAATTCTCTGCTTTGTTGCTTTTAAATAAATGTGGCATTTTTTTAAATTTTCATTATAGTCATAAAAGAATTTGATTTTGCACTAAAAGTGGCAAACTCTCTGCTGGGGACAAACAAGCCCTCTAATTTACTTTCACATTCACATGGACCTGAGAAAAAAGGCTTTTACCGCAATTTACATTACATCTTGGGCCTGCTAGGACTTAAATTCAGTCAAGCAGAGAAACAAACAGAAAATAAACAGCTTAGTGGAACATATCTAAAACAAGATATTCAATCACAAGCATAACTTTGCAATTATAAATTAAATCAAAAGAGCAGCCAAGAGTCCATAGAACAGTGAAATCGTATGCCTTCTATAGAAAATGATGTATACTTGCAGAGACAACAATGTTTCTTTTACAGATATGATTCTTCAGAATTTGTTTCAAAAAGATGAAAGATAATGCACCATTTACTTGTAAAATAGGTATAATGTGATGTGGCATTTGCTAACTTGTATGGATATCATCTTAAGACTTACTGTATATTTATCAAATTTAAACTCTGCTCAAAGTTCAAACTATTATTATTATTATTATATTATAAACATTACAAACTTCAGCAGTTTCTCCAAGTGTGAGACTTTCCACTTTACATCTGTACATCCAGCAAGAGGATCTTTCTCCAATGTTTATTTATGGGATTGCACATTCGTGCAAACTAAATTAAATATTAAAAGATGGAAACTTTGTTTTTCAACTTCTTGAAGTGCTGTAAATACAGGTGTGAGCAGGGATTATTAACTCGCCATTATTATTGTAAGGTGCATAAACTCGTTTGCAGAACATGCCAATTCATAAGTGAGGTGTGATTTTTGTATGCCTCTACACCTGTGTGCTTTAACAAATCAATTTGCTAGCCTTTCTTTAATTCACCCTGTACTCAAGCATCTTAGTCAAGATCTGTAAAGTCCCGGGTTTTTGGAAGCTGCAAGCTTACTATGTCTTCACGTGGAATTGCACCCAAACGGCCATGTAGTTCTGCATTATTGTTACTGTATCCCTCTGTGCAGTTTGATTCCATTGCAGTAGACTCCTCCAAAGGCAACAAGTATGTTACTTCTTTGTCTTTTCGGAAGGCCAGATATATAATGCCACCCAAATAAGCTATCATGCCTGCGAATCCCAGAATTCCTATGAATGCTACTCCAACTTTAGGAAGCTTGTTGTGCATCAGCCATTTCACAAAACTAGTTGCAAGAAATTGTATGTTGATAGCCATAATAGCTAAGCCAATCACCCATGTAATTACTGTAACCTGCAGCAAATGAATATAAGATTATTCATAATAATTACAGAGGCCTATATGTTTTTGCTTTGCAAAGAAAAATGAAACTCCTGACATACTGGAAGTGAGTTTGCATTTGAACCCATCTTCATTTTACTGCTAGTAAACTTGAGGAGAGGAATAAGTGCAAATGGCAACTCAAAGGACAGTATCATCTGTGAAACAAAATGACAGATAAACATCAAGAGAGATTAGAATTAGTTTCAGCATCAAAGGAGGATCCCAAGGCATCTTCCTTTCAAATACTTCTTGGCTGTGCTAGAAGAAAGGCAGAAAAAATACTTTACAATTTAACATGTGGAATGTGGATATGAAAAACCACAGAAATGCAAAGGGTAGCATAATCTGCAAGTTCGACTTTAAAAACATAAAAAAGTAAATTATAACCTTTTCTATTGAAAATTTGAAATGGAATTGATGTCCCATTCTATACTAAAATTATTTAAGTAAGAAGCATCCATACAAAATGATATTTACAAAAGTATTATAATGGAGTAAAAATGCTATCTTTCAAGATCTGTGTTCTTTCAGGATCTTGAACTACAAATTTCTTCATTTAAAAACTAAATTTAAATCATGAATTCATAACTACGTAATACTCTATTGTTCTTGCGGCCCCAAGACAAGTGGTACAAACCAGAAGAGTCACTTTGAGATATGATGCCAAGTGAAAGCTGTCAAACATGTCACAGCATTATTAACAATCAGGATTGTGCCAGAATCAGAATAGTAGACAACTATGCAGAGCTGTACTGGAAAATTTCCAACCTGCAGGAATGGCTCAATAATCACCTGGATGGATCCAACACTTGGATTGACACAATGGAGACTGCTGAACAGACGCATGATGCATTTTGAAAACATCCTCAGTGAGTTTCATGAAAACCTGGAACGGGTTTTCTGGCAGGAGGTGCTCCATATA
Organism: Thuja plicata; assembly: GCA_018584345.1. Classification (NCBI taxonomy): domain Eukaryota; kingdom Viridiplantae; phylum Streptophyta; class Pinopsida; order Cupressales; family Cupressaceae; genus Thuja; species Thuja plicata. The sequence continues at coordinate 956 of MU228247.1, read as the reverse complement.
TAGCTGCTATCACTACTAATGGGGATGCTCATATTGTGAGTAACATTGGTGAATGGGATTCTTGTCGATAACTGTTGATGATGTTTTGGTTTTTACTGAATGTTAGTACTACTGTGTCCCTTGCTATTTGATTTATGTAGTGATGTTACTCATAGATGTATTGCATCTATAAGCATCACCCGAATTAATCTGGGTAAGGAAAATACCTTTTAATTTTTGGATTATCTTGCCTAGGCAGTGACAAAATGATGGATGCTTGCAGGCTGGTGATTTTCTTTAGTAACATATATGAACATTTCAATACAAATACAATCAAACCCTAGGCAGTGACAAAATGATGGATGCTTGCAGGCTGGTGATTTTCTTTAGTAACATTTATGAACATTTCAATACAAATACAATCAAACTTTTACCGGAAAAAAGTAAAACTATTTGGCATGCATCAGTATTTTAAATCATGTTGTTAACATTAAACTGTATTATTCTGTCATTGTATATTAAAACTAAGTGAAGCAATCTTCACAACACTTACAAAAAAGAACATAACATGATTCATCAAGACAAAAATGAAGAAAAGGTTTTTGTATGGAAGCTGTGTCCATTCTTGTTAAGGAAAATGGATCAATTGTAGAGAGAATATTTATTCCAGAATATATCAGATATACTATACTGTAGAATCAGCTATTAATACTATATTGATTTATATATTTATGCTAATATAGTTTCAGATAAATCTGAAACTAATTTAACAGCAATACACTATATACCGTAAGACTTTGGAGGTTATGGAATATATATCTTTTTTATTATGCAGATTGAAGTTTGACTGCTACATAAGTTTGTATGCTGCTTTGGTTCGTAAATGCCACGGTGATTGATTTTCGAACCAAGCAGCACGGTTAATATATATTGAACGAAGAGTTGATGCACATAGGGGCATGACCCTTACGTGGCTT
>MU228246.1:4038709-4054304 GCA_018584345.1 Thuja plicata | reverse complement strand
ATTTAATATTTAGTGGCTCAAGAATTCCAAGTGGGAGACAAAGTTGTAAGAGGAATTTAAGAGGAATGGGTGACCTTTTTGGAGAGAATTTCCCCATGTGGGTGAGAATTCCATTAGCCTTAAAAAGCTTAGGAATCACCCTTTAAGTATGATTCAAGGACAATTAGGTAGGGAAGCATGCTTAGGAAGTGAGATGATGGGAGTAGAGTAGGAATAGGGTAGGCTTAGGGTAGGTCTCTAGGTTGGATTAATAGATTCCTAGCTAGGGTTTAGATTATAATTCAAATTAGATTTGAATAAATCATAGTTTAGAAGAATTAGAGATATGGAGGAATTTTAATAAATATAAATTTATTAAAAAGGGAATTTGTGAGGCAAATGCATTTAAATAAAATACATTAGAGTAGTATTTGATCATTGATAAATACTAGCAAATGAAACTATTTAATTGATTGAATTAAATAGTTAGAGGAATACGAGGGAATTTAATATTAATAATAATATTAATATTTTTGGACGTCTACACTTAATATCAAGAGGACAAAGGCTCTGATACCAATTGTTATTATTCAGAAGTACTGAGAGGGGGAGGGGGTGAATCAGTGCAGACAAGTACTTAATAATTTTCATCACTGATCCAACAAAGTTAATCAAAAAATTTCAAATAATGAAACATAAAAATGATGATATCAAATAGAAATAAATAACATCAAGAATCCACATAATAATCACACATAAAACACATATTTTTCATGTGGAAACCCTTATAAGAGGGAGAAAACCATGGTGGGGATGACACCCACAAATTCACTATACTGTAGTATAAAGTGTTTTCCTTGTTAGGAGCTACAATACCCTATCAAGGGTTCACCCTGTTAAAAGTGATTAGTACCTTGTTATAAGTAAAAAAAGACCTGTTAGAGTCTACCTCACTAGAGGATTTCAAAGCCTTAATTAAGAAGTTACCCTGTTAAAGGATTTACAATAGGAACCTGTTAAAGTTCACCCTGTTAAGGGATTTATCTTTCCAACCTAGAAGGTTGGCCTAGAGTAATGAACTCTATCTTTTGATATGTAGAATGACACTGTTTGCCTATAAGATCCAATCCTCTCTTTTCTTTTTGACACTTCCCTAATCTCTTTTCATTCAATCTCTAATATTTGTACTTTAAAATACAATCACAACCCTAAATAAAACAATTTAGATCACTTTATATAGTGTTGTCCTTAAGTCACTTAAGGCCTAGAAAATTTCTATCATAGTCGACAGAAAGTATTGATAAACTACCTCAAGATCAACGTCAACAATAAATAACATGTTGGAATAAAACATAATATCCATGTTTATGAACAATAGCCAACTTTAGATCCACCACCTTAATATATTTAATATGAAAATCTGACCAGTGAACCAATAGGTATACTAGTTCCTTCACCAAAAACACAATTCACTCAAATCATTGAATTAACTATCGCGATCAAAATCATGGATTCCAATAACCATATATAAACCTCCTCTATGATTACAAAACCTGATCTATACTGAAAATCAACTATGACAAAATTCTCTGACTAAACTTGTTTTTCCTAAACACCGATCAATGCACTTAACTATTTCTTCCATTACTGATCATGCAAAGATCTTACCGATCACTCCAATCCTGTTAACTAACAATGTTGCCATCAATGACAACCAATTATGCATCCCTTGTGATGGCTCATCATAAGAACTCAAAGAAAAACCATAATTCCAATAAGACTTATAATGTAAAAATAGAATGAACACTACATCTTTTTCTTGTCAATGTTTCAAATGAAACAACTATGGTCACAAATCAAATGAATGCAAGATGAAAAGTACTCCTAGCAAAAGTAATGTTAGATGTTTTACATGAAATTTTTTTGGACGTATTGCTAAGAACTGTAGATCAAGAGGAAATTAGATAAAGTATAGGTATGGTCAATCAAATGTGGTATGTTACAAATACAACAATCCAGGTCATATTGTAAAATTTTGTAGAAGTAGAAATGTGAACATGAACAAAAGAGGTCCGGTGAACAATAACAACGACATAAAAATCAATGATAAGGGAAAACAAAAGGTTAATGTGGAAGAGGTTAGGAAGGAGATGAGAAAAATATCGGTAAGGGAAGGTGATAGCAATGCAAACCGTGAGTCTGCACTCGAATCTGGTGTGGAAATATCTTCACAAAATTGAATTTAGGCTTCTGGCCTATAGGGAGTTTTTCTTGAAAAATCTATTAAACCCTTGATGTGACTTGATTCTTGGATGTGAACATCATGTTCATATGTATCAAGGTGTTTAGAACATTATCCAATCATCTTTGAAGGAATCTAAAAATTTGAGAGGTTCACAAAACATTTTTTACATCTCAGTTTGAAAACTGAATAAGTTAGGGCACTTAACATTTATTACATCTAACTTTTAGATGTGCAAAGGGTCAAAAAGGCATTTGAACGCTTCATTTTTCACTTTGTGACTAAGAGGAACCATTTGCAAAGATCTTGAAGGCAATTTGTGTGAGATCTAAGGCGATTATCAGTAATTTGGTGATCAAACCCTTGTTCAACAGAAAAGAGGTATTTTTACTACGTTGTTTGATATCTTGCATATTTGATCATGGATAAGTCTTAGATTGTAGACATAATAGAGTGTCCTAGGACAAAATTCAAGAAAAACCCCTACAAATCATTGGAATATGATCCTCAAGGTGCATTCTCTTATGTAACTTATGGTGTGCTCCACATAGAGGACATTAGGGCTTACATTCATTGTAACTTGGAAGAATTAGGTGACCATCAAATTCATAAGCTATTTGTGAGGTCCTGCCCTGATCTGTCCTAGTTTCACTTTCATTTTGACACTTGACTCATCAGGATGATACTTTGAGTATTGACATTATGGTTATGCATGCCGTCTTTTGGACCTTATGAGTAGCTTGTTACAAGTTTTGTTGATGATCACAATTACCGTACTCTTTATATCTATACACATGCTTATTTTGATACCTTGATTTTTCATGATATATGTATTTAGCTTTATTCTGTTATCTTTGATATTATGTTAATTAATGAAATCATGGTTCTAGAATATGATGCTAACACTTGCTTCTGCAAATATGTAATGTTATATGATGTAGACGTATACACATGTATATTGTTTAGAAGATGCTATCATCTTATGTTGAAATGTTTATTTATATAAGTTTGTTTTCATAATGTACTGACATCGAGTTTGAGCATGCAGGGATATGGCCATGGTTTAATTCGGGGAAACAAAATAGGACCAAGTGCAATCCGTAAAGCCAAGGTCCACTCTAGTAAGAGAGTGTGACCTCGTTGTATTGTATTTTCTTTTGTGAATGTGATGACTTATTATGTATGATGGATAATGGTTTAATTTGTATATTGTAAGTGATTTTTATTTTTGTGTAAATGTTTAAAATGTTGCACACAAGCATGCCACATAGGTTGTGAAGTGTATTCTTTTTGGTGATGTGTCATTTGACACTTTAGTTTTGAAGTGGCATGTGATGTGGATTTTGGACCCCACCTCCTCCTTGATTATCTTGAACTTTTCCCAAACTAGTAGGTGGTGTATGAGACCAAGGAAAATTTGATAAACAAACCTCATTTTCGGATGCATAAATCTTTGGTTATTTTAAGAGGTTTTGGGAAGTCCTAGGATATGGTTTGATGCAAATTTGAGTACCCCTAGGTTAGAACTTTGGTTGGGGGGCTCAATTCCTGCATTTTCACCTTCCTAGGCCACCTTTAAGTCCCCCCAATTATGTCATTTTTGTTATGCACGAAAATTGGAAACCTTTCCTTAGCTGTCCACCAATTTGGTCATGTTGAAATTGATTTCCAAAACATGTGGAAGGGCAAGTGTAATTTTGTTCTAACCTAGAAACCTAACTAATTTGGGAAGGGTGTAGGAGGATGGGGGAAGGTTTTAAGTAGTAGGAAATCTGGTTTTGGGGGTTGCTAAGTAAGGAGAGAAAATTGTAGAAAGAGTTTTAAGGGCCTGGTCTTAGGAGTTGTGAAACAACAAGCTTGGAAGGGAGAAAGTTCAAAATTCAACACTAATTCAGTCACTTGTTTGGAAGGAGGTTGGTGGTGTCAAAACCTTGTTCATTTTATTTTGTTCTCTATTTGAATATGATGTTGTTCTTTGTTTGAATATGATGTTTTTCTCTGTTTGAATATGATGTGATTTGTAAAAGAATTGTTTTTGTTCCTTTGCCTTGTGTGAAGTATGAAATTGGTTTATTATAACTGTTTTAAAATCTGAGTTTTGAGCTTAGTTCTTTCTTTGTTGTTGCTTGCAATTGTCTTGTTTGAGGGTGTGCAAGTTCAATCCTCATCCTTGGGAGGAAAGTAGGAGAACTTGGGGTGAAGGGCATAGAGTTGGGATTTCTCTTGTTGAGTGCATAGCTGTATGGGAAGCCATGATAACCAGCTTATGTTGGGGGTCATAAGGTGAAATTTTGGGGGCCATAAGGAGTGATGTTTGGCTCTTAGTATTGAGCTGTTTGTTGGGGTTTTAAAGGGGCTTGTGAAAGCTGCATACTTGTTGTTGTTATTATTACATAAGCCTGGTGACTCCAAATGTAATTCCACCTTCACCCACCATTTGGATTCTATGATTGAATCCTTTGTTTAAGCCTGGGAAGGGAGTATTGTGAATTATGTGTTTGAAACCTATTTTGTGCTATGATATGTGCTTGTGTGTTACCCTGTCCTATACTTGTTTCCCCAAGCTCGGGGGTGGCCATGCAATGGCCTTGGCTGGGAGGTGAGCTCCATGGCCATGTGGAGAAAGTCTTATGTGTGCAGGTCTGGAGTTTTGTCTTTAATGGTGCAGTCCAGAATTGAAGATTGAGGAGCTCCTGAATTTATGTCCATGTTGCTTATTCCTTGGATTAGTATTAAAATCCTGCATTTAGTATTTACATTTTAAGTCTGATTTTGCACAATGTTTAACAGATTGTTACATGAACAAGTAATAGATGCTTTCAGATTCTGTATTAATAGTTCTAAGAAAGTTAATAGGACTGCAATGTAATTCCTATTAAACAAGTTCCATGCTATCATATTTTCTAGGATTTCTCCCTGATTTAAAGCTACAAGTATTGTATCTAAGTTTGAGTTTCAAACATTGTTAAAAGCACTCTTATACTTCTTTCATGTATTTTGTTTAACATAACTGTAGTGTATTGTTCTATTTCTTTAAATGAATAAGACAGATTTAGAGTTAGATTCTCATACATTGAAAAGGAAAGTAGATATAAACATAACTGTAGTGTATTGTTCTATTTCTTTAAATGAATAAAACAGATTTAGAGTTAGATTCTCATACATTGAAAAGGAAAGTAGATATAAACATAACTGTAGTGTATTGTTCTATTTCTTTAAATGAATAAAACAGATTTAGAGTTAGTTTCTCATACATTGAAAAGAAATGTAGATATAACAAAACTGCTCATTTTCTTTATACAAGTGATTTACAAATACAATATACAATCAGAACTAAACTAAAATATTAAACCAATTTCTCTTCAATGGACATTTCCTTATGGTTTTATTCTTGAGTCTCCTGCAAATGACAAAAATTTGAATTAGAACAGTAAACTATTAAGCTGTGTGAAATCATAAAATGAATAGTACAGTATAATATGTTTCCTTTGAAAGCTAATTTTTCTTAATACTTCATATCTAGATTAACTACAAACGATGTGATTGTATATATATTATATATTATACGTACTGAATGTATAATATATAGTATATAAATATATTATAGAACTTATAAAATGAATCCATTAAGTTAATATTATCGTAATATTAATAATATAATACTATATAATATGAACTATACCATAAGTACAGAACATATTAAATAATTTCATATTAATAATATTTCCTATCAAATAACAAAGATTAGTATATTATATAAAATAATATATTATATACTATACATTTGAGAGATGGATAGTATATAGTATACTATATTATAATAGTAGTATTTAATTAAAAATTTCATGCGATAATCTTCTTATATAAGTATCGCATAACATAGATGGACATACTATGTAATATAATATATAATATACTATACATTTTACAAAAAAAATGTATAGTATATAATATACTATATTATAATAACTATTATAATCAACCAAACTTGCATGTGATTAACTTCACTGTTGTGCGATACAATTAAACTTCATTTGTTAAAACCTCGCTGCTATGCGAGCCTCATAGCACCACATCTTTATTAAACATTGTTTGTATATATAATATAATATATTATATATTATTCATTTGTGGATGAATAGTATATAATATACTATGTTATAATGGTAATACCCAAATTTTATTTGCATGCAATAATCGCTTCCAGCTATGCGAGTCTTTACACAACTACCTGTTACCTTATATGTGGCGCGACTTTTTACAGTATTTATACTACATTTTATAAACAAACATGGCGCTGATACCTTGTGAAAACAGATCCATCCTCTGTCGCGCCAATATATATATGCAAGATCATATGTCATATTTAATACATTTATATTGTATTGAATATAACATATCATTTGAAATGTGACGCCAATGATATTGTAAAACAAAAAAAAAAAAAATGATAAATGGACTTAATCCTTTTGTACATTAGTAGACACGATATCTATTGCCACGGTTTTGTCACAGCCTGCAATAACAAACCGCGCGGGCTGCACAGTCAGAGCCACGACAGTGATACAAATACAGAGTCAATCCCTCTTAAAGTTGTAAAATGGAAATATAAGTATATTCATATGGAAATGAATAGCATTTCCATTATTTATTGGGCAGTATGAAGAATTTTGGTTCTATCCCAGAATAGATAGAACCGTTTCTTATGCCCTTTGTTCATAAAAGAAAACTAAATGTATGCAAACCCTGCAACAATACTGATGACATTCTGGAATAAAAGTTTAAAAGAAGCAAGAAGTGACGAAAGTATTACCCAGATTTGCAAAGCAAATGGGTATGTTTTTGGGGCTTGTCAGGAGAGGATCTCATATGGGTTATGAGGCCTCTTGCTGGTTTAATCCCTCATGGGCTCTGGAGAATACCCATGTTCTCATAAAGGAAGCATTTTCCCCTTCTGCATCTCCAACTCCTGTAAATGAAAATAAAAAAAAAAGAGTTCTAGGGTTTTTCTTATGTTTTAATAAGGCCCCAAACCCTAATTTTGAATTAGGGTTTGGAGGGCCCATGTCTCTTATTCTTTATTTCTATTTAATGTTTACGTATTATCTTATAAATTGGTATAGTTTTGAACATACTTTATTTTAAGGGAAATAATATTGTAGACCCACTTAATCCTTTTTCTCTTTTCATCGAGGTGCATAAGCTATTTATTAATTAATGTAATCTATAAGATGATTTAGTATTTAATTTTGTTTCTTACAATGCGTAGGATAAGATTTTGTTGTATTACGACTATTCATTCTTTAACTGGACTATTTAGTCAATGGATTATTCACTTAAAGATATATTGAAATTCAACGGTGGAATTAATGTTAAATATGTTAGCATATTAACATCATAATTACTTATAGATATCGTAAAATAATTTAACTATTGATGTTTTATTATTTTGAAATTTAAATTTCATGGAAATCCTAATCTTTGTCGAATATTTAGTTATTAAGGGTTAAATTACAGGGATTATTTTAATGAGATTATTAATATTATTCTGAACCATAAATTTAATGATGTAATTAATCTTAGTTTTATTTGTTTTTAAAGTAACCTAGTTTCTATATATATTTATTAATTGTTTAAGATTTAGGTCATTTATTTATTAATTAAATTAAGTTTTAATTTTCACTCTTATACTACTAAGATTATTATAAATACAAATGTGATCATGAAATAATGTTATGTTTCTTTTTATGAAAGTTGTATTTTGTAAAATATTTAATTAAGATATAAATAATTTGATAAGACACTCTTTAGGGAGTTTATCGCTATAGTATTATTGCTTTTATCAAAATTAAGTTAATTAGGATTTTAGATTTAATTTAAGTTCTCTATTGGATTAACCATTCATATACTTCCTTTTCATGAGTATCCTCTAGCGATGTAATATTATTAAGGTGTTTCCGCCCAAGCGAGTTACGCCCCGGGGCTTCGCATCGATGGGTTTGAGTCGAAACTTGTTAGTAAATTTATTTTGTTGTCGTAATAGTTGTATAAATTTTTTTTTTTTTTTGTTGTGTTTTTGCCTAGATTATTTTGGGCATTACACTATTTTCATTTGAATTGTTTACAAACTCTAATATGAAAGATGAGTACAAGATCCTAGAAGATAAGAAAGTATCTCTGATCATGAAATTTCCTACATTTTATGAGAATGATTGGATAAGATATGTGTTAAGAAAAATTCATGATCAGTTCATATGGCTTGAAAAACTTTATAAGATAACTAAGGAGGTCCTAAGAATTGTTACTGGTTTTAATGCTTCCGGTGAGGTCCCTACATTGAAATATATCAAAAATGAACTTTTCACAAAGGTTACTAGTGCACAATGTGATAAGAGATCTACGACAATAAATTAAATTATACAAACTAATATTAGGCTCACAACTATGGTATTAGGCTATAAGGTATATCATTCTAGTAGAGAAAATTTTGTATCTAGCACTGTGATCTATTCAACCTATAGGATGATCAAAGAAAATAGTGAATATGATTGGTGTGAGGTCCTTAGAATTTAGTTGTTAGAGAATATTACAAAGATTAAGAAGGAAATAAAACAAATATTCAAGTATGACACTTTGATTCTATATCTTTTCTTCTACTTTATGAATGAATTCCATGGCATTGGAAGGATTGATTCATCTAATAATAGATCTATAACAGTTTAGATAAGATATTTATACTATATTCTTGACAATAAATTGAGAAGAAGTACCTTATAGGGTTACTTTAAGGATTTTAAGGAGAAAATGCAGTTGAGAGAAAGGATTCCAATAACACTTATAGAGAAATATGAGGACACCATATGATTTATTGTAGATATTGATGATTTTTTGATGGAGGTAGTGGAAATGAGAACTTCTTGGGTAATTCCTATGGGATATGAAGTGGATGATATCATTCTTGATGCCTATTCTCAAGATTTATTAAAGATACCTATTGATACTAATGAGGAGAGGTTCGATACATACAAATAAAAGAACCTAAAGGTACACTTTGAGGTGAATGGACCTAGCCAAGAGAGGAAGGTGAGAAAAGAAGTGGAACATCTAGAAATTTTTTTTGGGATACCAGTCAGAAATTGAGAGAAGTAAGGAAAAGGAAGGAAGAAGAAGAAAAGAAGAAGGAAGTAGATGAACCTATTGATGTAGAGGAAGCTACCCCAAGTACTACTCCCATTGCATCATCATCAAGGACAAGACAAAAAAGTAAATTTGCTCCACCATCTGCAAGTCCACCTAAAAAGTTGTCTACTACTCCAAAGGCAACAATTCCAAGATAAGAGACACAAGAAAAATCATTCGGTAATGAGGCCAAAAGGGTAAAGGAAAAAAGAACTAGGAAATATCAGGAAACTAAAGATGATGAAGAGGAAATAGATTTAGATACTACAGTAAAGGAATTGAAATCATAGGGAGCCAAGGAAACAAGAGTCACTAAAGCCAAAATATCAAAGGAAGATATAGGGAGCAAGAAGAGGAAAAATGATTCAGATTTAGTTGATATGATAGTTGATGAAGTAGAGGAAGCAATCATAACTCAAGGTAATCTGAAACCTCTTAATCTTTGTTGTGAGAATTTTGATAATAAAGGGAAGACAAAATTGGAGGAAGCTACAGTTGTGTATTGGTATACATTCAATAAAAATCTTTTAGAGATTGATTCATAAGTACCCAAGAGTTTATATGATCTCTTAGAGATAAGAAGGTTTAATGCAAAGAGTAAGATTGAAGAAATAAAAAAATAGGTTTTGACTGGATTATGCCCAATGATTGCAATTGATGAGATGAAATCAATTCTTAAGAAAGCTAAGAATCAATTAAAGAGTAAATCAATGATCAATAAATTAATGATTGGTAAGATTGAAGAAGTTATGTTTTAGAATGAGATGATTTTTAAGAATATGTTGATGGATAATCAATATGAAGTAGTGGATAACAATATTAATGCTCAAGAAACCCCTGTGGAAGCAATGTTCCTATGGAGACAAGTATTCTTGAGGTGAATGTTGAAAAATGTGAATGTTTCTCTTGATGGTTAAATCTATGGTGTTCCAATTAGTATATATGCCACTCCTTTGGGAGATACTGAAGGTGAAAATAAAGATGATGAGAAGATTGAGTTGATGCATACAGAAGTGAAAACATAGGAAAGAGACACTGCTGAGGCAGTGAAGGAGTTCCTAGTTGACGATAAAATTGAATTATATGATACAAAAATTATAAAATGTCATATTAGTCTTGATGCTCTTTATCCAGTTCAGATGATGAATCTTGCTTCATTTTCACAAGAAAATGATAGAGAAGAGATATTGAAGACAATGAATTATTGAACCTTGCATATGATGTATTAGTAAAGATAATGCCTACTTATGTGAGAGATACAAATGAAACTCCATATGTCTAGTTGAAGGGTCTTATCAGCTCAGTAAGTACACATTTTGATTCTTTAGAAAAATATTCAACGATAAAGGTAAAAGATGAGTTTGATGATAGAAGATTCAATAGGTTGAATGTTTTGAATGCTGAAGATAGAATTCTCTAAGGAGTTGGAATGAAAAGTATTAAAGATGCTTTATTAGAATGAGAAAAGGTATATAAAGCATGTATATCTTTTTCTAAGCATGTTGAGAACTTAGATAAGTTAATCAAGGACAGTGAGAATAAACTATCAGAATTATCTACATCTTTTAATCCTTTGACAAATTTGATATCTAGTCATGAAGGAAAGGTTATATCATTGATAGATAAGATCAAGAGTTTGAGTACTGAGATGGAAAGAGTCATTGGAAGGTTTTATGAGCCGAGAAGTTAATCGCTCCTAAGTTGGGAACCTTATACAATTATTTGAAGGAGGCTAAAGTAGAATATGGTTCTGTTGGAAAGTGGGTCATTCAGGGGTGTTCAGGAACACATTAGGGTTTTAATTTATGGCAGCACATAAGTTATGAATGATTGCTTGGAGTGGAACATAGTTTACATGGTACATGAGTATAATTTTGGGTAGAGAACATTGTATATATTGAATGAAGACATCCAAGATTAGAGGAATCTATTATTAAATATGATAAACCTTCATTTAAGGTCTCTTGAGTTTTGGATTTTAGAGATGAAAGATATAGATGTTTGAAGACATGTGAAGATAGTGATACAACAAGATAGAGCAGTTGAATGGTCGCGATGATTGAGAGTGTAACGTGGAATCCAAATGTGCTATATTAGATTTGGATTTTTTATTACCTATATTTTGGTAGTGTATGATCGCTGAATTTGTATTTAATTTTTTTATAAGTGTTGGTTCCATTTTGTGATGTTTTTGGGAGCCGAATGGATATGTAATAATGTATATATATGAAGAGGTTTTGAGAAGCGAAGTATGGTATGTACACGAAAGGATGAATGGATGCATTGTGATGTCAGAATCATCCAGATGGTGATGCAAGATACAAATGAAACTAATTAAGAATATAATATTCTTGTCTATGTTAATTTTGATAAAATATTGTAACAGAGACATATTTTTGATTGTATGAGAAGTGAGCTCAGTGTATACCTTTAACAGGGTTTTGTATTCCTTTAACATGGAAATGTACTAATGTAATATTTATCTCCTAACAGAGCTAGGTCTCCTAACAAGGACATAATACTTTTAGTGCACATTCATAGGTACCATCCCCACCAGGGTTTCCTCAAGAAAAAATACATGGTGTTATGAGTTGTGTGTTTATATTCTTTTCATTTCAACAATTATCTAGTTAAGTTGGAATTTGATAAGTTTAAGTTTAAAGTGTTGTAATACAGATTCACTCCCCTCTCAATATTACTCAATCCTAACAATTTACATCAAAGCTATTGGTCCTTGGAGAGAAAGTCTAATAGCTTAAGGGAGATCAAGATGGATTCTGTAAGTTTGGAAGAAAACTTTGAAGCAACACTTGAAGACCTTGATAAGGCTAAAGCAGAAAATGGCGACTTGAAATTAAAATTGAGAAGAGAAGAAGGTTTCATCAATAAAATGAAGGAATAGCTCAAACTATCTAGGAGTCGGAGACAAGATCTTATGGATAAGATAAAAGAGGATTCAGAAAATGATACTATAGATCTGATAAAATATCTTGAACAAGAGAAAGATACTTTGAAGCTTGATCATGAAACTAGTTCTTTTCAAATGACTAAATAGATTCAATAGGTAAATAATGATAGAAACAAAATTGAAGAAACCTTAAAAGGTCCTATTATTTAGATGGGACAAATGCAGATTGAACTAGATGACTATAAGAACAAATATCTGGAATTAGAGAAATAAGATCAAATCATAAAGGAATAACTTATTGAGGCTAAGAAACATATTGAAAAAATTCACGAACAGTTATAAGATTGATGAATAGAGAGATAGATACAAACCTAAAGGAGACATGACTAGAGTTGGCTTCAATGAAGCTGAATATTCAAAAAATCAAGAAGAAAAATATGAAGTGAAGACTGATAAAGAAAGACCTACTCTTGAAGAACCTAAAGAGAATATAAGACCTTTCAAAGGTAGATGCTTTGGATGGAAAAAAATTGGGCACATGAAGAGAGACTGCAAAGGTAAAATTCTTTACAGATCCCTTTCTATCTATTGTTTCAATTGTCATGCATATGGACACAATAAGGTATAATATAGGAAGCATGATCAATCAAGAGCCAAGAAAGGTTACAATAGAGAAGGATCAACAAATAAAATCACATGTTACAAATGAAATAACTTTTGGAACATCTCAAAGTATATTAAGTTATAGATTAATTAGAATAGACCACCTCCTACATGCTACAAATCTCATAATCCAGGACACAGAGAAGTTTTGCAGATACAATAGAACTGAGAACAAAAGTGGACCTCAAACTATTGATGTAAAGAAGAATATTGGTGATGCTAAGAGTATTGCAGATGAATTTAACAATCATTTCAAGAAAGCAGGAGATATGAACAATGATAAGGTATGGAAGGTAAAAGAACCAAGTGAGGAAAAAGTCTAGGGAGAGTCAATAGATGCTACTGAGTCTTCACCTGATGCTAATATTGCTACATCAACCTAGATGACCAAGCATGGCCTTAGGAGGAGCACTAGAAAGAAACATTAGAAATCTATCTAGCCCCTATTTATGAATATTAAACTCTTGCAAGATTAGGGAGAGTATGTATAGATATTATGGAACATATATTTGTGATCACATAGCTTTACAATCTATATCCTATGATCGCCAGATTATTAGTTGACTGGGTCATGTGCATAGATGAGTTTATGGGGAATTGTGTCATTTCTTTACACAATGAAGTATAAGGACATATAAGGGAACTTATCTAATCATCATTCGAAGAGCATAACTGAATAATATAAATATTTTAGTAAGAAGAACAAAGAAGCGAGTGCATTACGCGATTGGACAAAGCATAAATGGTGCAGGAGCACCTAAGCTACATGAGGTTAAATGTCAAAGTGTGAGAAATTGGATTTTATTTTTTACATTTATGATTTATAAGTTTATTTTATTAAGTATTGAGTCCATTTGAATCAAGATGTAAGGCTATTTGAAGCCATTTATAAAAGTTGTCATATTTGTCCTAGTAAGGTCATGAGTTTGTCAAATGATCAAATTATGTAAAGAAGACATGAAATTGAATAAATGTTTGTAAAATTTCATTTGGGTATCATTTTTATATGTAAGGATGGTTTCCACAAAGTTTCAAAGTCATCTTGTAAAAATTCTAAAAGTTGTCAAGCAAGAAATGTTGTCAAATACATAAATATTGCATTAAAAGTAGTAAAAGGGAGTTTAATGGCTATAAGAAGTATTTTTAAGGTAAAAAATGACTAAAATTATATAAAAAGGTATTTTATGGTCGTTCCAAATCAGATTTGAAGGAAGGAAATATTTTGATACATTTTTTGGTGCATTCTACTATTGTTGTTTTGATTAGTTTTTCAGTTTTAGTGTTGGTTCTAGGCCTTGTACAGTCATGTACGACATGATAACCCTAAAAATATGTAATGGTTATATATTAGGATTTATTATCTTACTTATCCTTTTGGTTTGGAGTAATTAAATTCTGTTTTGAGAAAGTTATGGAGGTTTTTGTGAAAGTTGTCAATTGCAGATTTTAGGATTCTAGGGGACAATCATGTTGCAGCATATGGTACAAACACATATGAAATTTTTAGAATATATAAATGGACTACTTGGAATTATATGTGAATTAAATTTTGTTTAAATTTGATTTGATTCATTTTTATGCACATCTGTGAAAGTTATGGACCTTTTAGTGAAAACTGGTTTTTAAAGATCTCCATTAGAGTTGCAAGCAGTGTTTTGTGATTTTCGAATGATTTATAGATTGGATAAATTAATGGCCTTTAGATTATGAAACTAGACTCACAAATTGGTCAATTTGAAATTAGTTTTTTTTCATTTGGATTTTTTTGAGAAAGATATGGAATTCCCTAGGTAGGGTTTCATGTTTTCTTTATGGTTTATGACAGTAAAAATAGGTCTCTGTACGGGGGCATATCTCACAATTCAACCATTGGATATTTCTATCCTTTGGATTTGATTTAAAAATTTTATTTGTTAAAAATTTGACTGGAGGAACTGTAAATATAATTTCTATAATGAAAGTGGTGAATAATAGAATACAAAGTATCAAAACTATCAAACTAGGATAGTCACAGACAATGGAAACTCTTGTTAGTTTGATTAAAAAAGGTGTTAAATAGATTACAAAAGATGTTTTCTGATTGAATGTGGCTGATTAACTTGGAAAAGATGACGCTTTGTTAAGTTTTAGCACATGACCTTTTCATGAATCAGTATTTTTTGGTTTGAAATCTAGAGAGACTATGATAATGATGGAAAGAGTATTGGTTTGACCTTAATATAAGGTTAAGGGACCTGTGTGTGTGTAAATGGGTACCTGTCAGAATCAACACAAACACTCAATAGATCATTATATTAGTCCAAAAGGGTTAGAAAAGTATGTAAACCCACTAAAATTGACCTATTGCCTGCTAACTAGGAGGAGTGTGATTAACAACATATTAGCCCTCAGAATATGCTATGAATCAGTGACGAATACAACCTAGCATGAAAGATTTTATATTTAAAAACAAGCTAAAAGACAATAAAACATGCAATCTAGCTCTAAAAGATGAAACAAGAACTATAAACTAGCATGAGATAATAGGTGAAATATGAATCTAGAGTGAATTTAACAGTATAACAATGTATTTCTAATCTCAAGTGAAGGCTTATTTGCTCTCAAAACAGGCTTCTATTTATAGA